>OU611766.1:5122442-5347442 GCA_914767535.2 Dunaliella primolecta
GATGGGGTCTCAGGCTGGATTTAGTCTAGTCTTTCAGCTTAGGTACCTACCACTGCGCTTCCTGTGTGCTCCCATTCTTTTTTCACGCCTCTCAGTGTTTTTTTTAGAAGAATGTCTGTGCGCAGCTGCTTTTAAGCCCTTCAACAGGAAAGCCAGTGTGTATGTGCGTGCATTGCGCAGCATGTTGGCATCTTGCCACGCAACATGTCGCCGCTTGATGGCATGTGTTGGGGGTGGGAGGTGCTGGTGTTAGACATCAGCGCATACTTGTGTAAAATGCAGATTGGCAGATGTTATGATGTTGCTGACTGGATGCAATGGAGAGTACAAGTCTGTGCACAAAAGCCGCCTCATGTAATCACAAGTTCAAGGTGTCGCGCTGTGTCTCATGCAGCATACTTTTTGTTCCTCGCATCATGAACCTGGCTGTCCCATGGAACAAACTCCATGCTCTGCGACAGGCCATCCAGGGAACATGCACAGCTGTGCTGCTGCTGCAACTCATTGTGACTGCTGCATCTCACCATGAATCTAACTGTACCATGAACATACTCCGTGTCCTGTGACAGGCCATCTGGGGAACGTGCAGCTATGCTGCTGCTGCTGCAACTCCGGAAGATCCAGCTGGAAACAGCAAAGATGAATGCAGCCCTGGAATTTCACTTGAAATACATGCGGGTGCGTGGGCTTGTTACTTTGATGTCATGTTAAGGAGCACGAGGGATAGGGATGGTCAGGTGCTCCAGATCTGAGTTTGCTTGCTTCAAATGCATAGGCTGCCAGAAATCAGTGGGAGATGGATGGGCATGATGGCTGAAAGGGGAAGTTGCTTCCGTTTTAATTCGGCATCAATAACAAGCCCTCCAGCGCATGATGCAGAAGCCCTCTGGGGCATGATGTAGTTTTCTCTTCATAGGTCTGAAAAAGTAGGCATAAGTGTGAAGGCAAGGGGATCGCTACCTGGGCAATCATGAAAAAGGTGATGCCAAGGGCCTTTCTGAGCAGCAAGGATTACGATGGGTTTCACCCTAGGTATCCTGTTTTTCTGAATTGATGTGGGGAACGTTTCACTGCCTGCTTAGTTTTCTTTTCTCTTCTTTCTACAAGATTATACTGCCCGCCTTCCTAGCTGACCGGGCATCCTCTTGCTAGGCAGCTACATCAATGCTTTCCTCCGTCAGCAGCTTGTTCCCTTAAGCATATGCCCTGTCTTCCCTTCAGCATGACCCATCGTCTCTTGAGCATGATCCATTTTCTTGGGACTGGCTGTTCTGTCAGGAGAGGTTCAGCAGCAACAGACAGCAACAGGGTTGAACTGCACAAATACAACTTGTAAAGGAACCGACCAGAAGGAGTAACTAAGTTTTGTGGTGAATGACGTGCAGGTGGAGCTAGCCACCATGCCTGGTATCATCATATCTTTTGTAGAAGAACAGACAGCAAAGGTGAGGCAAGGAATTGACTTGATGATATTTTGACAAAGCCTCCGGAGAGAGGCAAAGCACAAAGGGCGCTGCCTCGTGGGTTAAGCCGTATTGTTTGTGTGTTTCACAGTTCTGTTCAGGCGAGGCTGCTGTGGCTCACTCGCACCATCTCAGGCCTCGGATTTGGGAATACCTTGATGAATGTTTAGTTAGAAAGCCTGCCAGAGTTTGGGAAGCTCCTTTGCATGCAAGGCTGAGTTGTCCCACTTATCTGATACGATAACCAAGCTGTTCAAAGGCTCTGTGGATACAGTTAACTTGTTGATATCAAATTCTGACCTCCGGCGTCACCTTTCGATGGGGCTTTTCCAGAAGGGGTGAAGCTGCTTTGTGGGGTTTAGATTGGTGGTTTGTAGTAAGCTTTTAGTTGATTGAAGATGAACTCAGGTGGTAGGGAGAATGCCATGCGGTGGCTGGCAGCAAGGGTTACTGCAGAGTGCAAGGGCTTTGGGGCGACCAAGGATGAGATGCTGAGGATATAGAAGGAAGAAAAAAGAAAGAAGAGACTATGTTGGCAGTGAAAGACGCTCCCTACATCAATTAAAAAAAAAGGATGAGGTGCTGAGGATATAGAAGGAAGAAAAAAGAAAGAAGAGACTATGTGGGCAGTGAAAGACGCTCCCCACATCAATAAAAAAAAGGATGAGGTGCTGAGGAACTTGAGAAGCCAAGGAATTGAGTGCAGCTATGTGAAGGACTGCAAGCAATCGTTCCATGACTTTTCTTAGTCAATAGCCTGCGCGTCATCAGGGCACTGTAGAAAGAGGTGAGAGGATCCTCATGACTTTTCCAATGTCAAAAAGTCAAAAGCCTGTGCATCCGAAGCCACCAGCGGGCACTGCGGGAAGAGGTAAGAGGAGCCTCGTGAAATTTCTAACGACAACACAAAACCAAGTGCCGAAACTCGAAATCTGCCCATACGTCTTGCTGGAGGATGTTCACGTTAACAAGCTTTCCTTTGGCTGCATGAATCCAACCTTTCTGCCACTGTGACTTTCTATCAGAGTTGGGGTCCCAGTGTTACTGGGAAGCCAATGGGGCAGGAAAGTAGTTTTTGATGCCCGCACGTCACCTGCCATGTGAGGATGGCACTGATTATTGAGGCGTGTTTTTATGAGCGGGCTACGCCTTACCTCGCCAAGGGGGGGGGGGTCCGGTGCGCCAGGAACGCCAGCATGGTTTTCTGGATGAAGTTTGCACATCAATATGGTGATGCACTTTTTGTGGCATCTTCCAAATCTGTATGAATCGATCCTTTTTGCCGTGCACGCTACTATTGCAAATTTTTGCTTGGTTTCTGGCTCGTATGGTGACATCCAGATCATTCAATAAGTGATGCAACAAATGATGCAACACCAAGCAGGAAACGCAACAAGAAACGCAATACCCTTGTAGAATTGTTGGCGCTACAGAACGCTGTCTTACCATTCAAGAAGTTGGCTAAAATGTTGACATAAAATCAAAAAGTCTGCTTCCCCTGTTGAGGAAATTGCATGCCCGGGGGATGCAAAATTGTCCGTGCGGGTGGCCCCTGTCAGCCAGGAGCAGGCTCACCCGTTCAAAGAGGTGGCAAGCAGCACTGCAGTGGAAGGTCCCCTTCGCGGGTTGAACACTGGCCTTGAGCGCTGTGATCCCCTCTCACCAGCAAGGGAAAGGTTTTTTTTTTAATCCCACTGTAATCAAACAGCCCTGTGAAAAATCATTTTGCAGTATCCCGGACATTCCTGCAGGGGCAAATGGCCCCCTCTGCCTGCAACTGTTCCCATCATGCCTGCATACTATCCAGGTGTCCAGCGCATGCATGGAAAATTAGATTTGTTGGCTTGCGGGGGCGCCCAGGCTTGCGCTTGCGCTTCTGCTCTTCCTCAATGCGCTTGGCTGCTTCTGCACACTGCTGCGCAAGCACTTCCTGGAACTTCTTTCTCTCTGCCTTTTGCTTCTCCTCCCGCTGCTTCTCAGTGACGGGGGGTGGGGGGTGGGGGGGGAGAGGGTGTACAGAGCTAACTGATGGTGCCCCTCTGGGGTGTCCTCGCTCATGACCTCTCCCTTTTCTTGAAACCAATTACTTTCTTCCAATCCCGCATTAATCCTACAGCCTTAGAATAGTTTTTTTTGGCGGTGCATGCAGCCATCCTGCACCCCTCAAAAACATTACTTTTGCGGGATGATATAACTTCCTGGATGGAAGTTGGGGTGTGAGAGTGGCTGTCAGCACCTGCCTAAAGGAAAAGAAAAGACTGTGTGTGTGTGTGCCAGTTTGAGATGCGTGCATTAAGGAATGGTTTCCGAACTAGCGAGCTAGCTAAGGACTCCTTGGCTTGAAGAGATGTTTGACCCTCCCTGAAGTAGGTCACAGATAGTATTGATATTGTGCACGCTGCACAGGTGGTGGTCCACGCAGCCAGACCTCCCCATTACAGTATCATTCAGCCATTTTTGCTGTTTACACCACTGTGTGCCCTGAGCATACCAAACCTCCTTTTATGTCCAAAGTATTGAGGATTGCTGGAAAGTCGGCATGTTGAGGCGCTCTGTTTGGCTCAGACTCTGAGAGGCTGTTTTGCACCCATTTTGGCAGAAAAATGTGGATTTTTGAACTTGCACCAAATGGCCAATGCTCCCAGACATAAGCTGCTCTTGGGTCCTCTAATCATGCTGCAATGCCAGATGTTGCGGGTGGGGGACTGGGGAGCGGACTGGTGGGGGGCACCCATTGAAAGGTGCAGGCGCGGAAGAAAAGCTTCTGCACTGTTTTGCAGGGTGCCTCCTGCTCCTTCTCTGCCCTCATTTTCCTTATCTTCATTCATGCCACAGCCACACGCTGCACTTCACAGCACCCTCTAAGCACATGCTTGCAGAGCTTATCATCAGCTTCCGATCGCACTTTTCAGATACTTTGATGATGAAGGAAAGGGCAAGTAATGCGGTCGCAAAGTTATTGGCACTCATTTGCCTAGGCAGAGGGGGTCCCAGCCATGGGGATGACCAGGCAGTAGGGCGCTTGCGGGCAAACAAGGAGCGCACTAAGCTCATGTGCAGGTTTATAAGTCCTCTGGAACAATCTCAATATGCGGATTTGATTTGGAGTGTGTGGAGCATAACTCTTTTTACCACACCCAGGAGGTTGTGTCGAGAGGTTTGCACCTTATGTCGAGATATTACACCAAGTGGTCAAAGTACAGGAGTGCTGAGTTAAAATGAGGCAAAAAAAGGGGGGAAAATGAGGTGATGCAAGGAAATAAATGGTGTAAGACATTAGCTTGCAAAGGTCACACAGTGGCAAGCCCTCTCTCTCTCTATATATATATACATATATTTACATATATATACATGTTTACATATAATGTATATAAAGGTATTTGTGTGTGTTTGACCTTCATCGTTCAGTTTCCTCAACTTAAACTTCTTGATGTTCACCTCAGAGATGAAAATTGTTCAGGTCACGCATACGGAGGACTTGGGCATGGATCTCTAAAGCATACACTAAAGCACAACTAAGGCACTGACTAAGGCGCCGATTAAGGCACAGGCACAGGGAGCTGACATATAGAGTTGACTACTACCCTACAGAACTGACCAATCCTTGAGTGCACCGCAGGTCAGCAACAAAGAAAGCTGCTTTGGTTGAGTGGTGAAATAACTTGCTTGTCGGGTCAGCGATTGGCTGATCAGTCAAATTTCTCATACCTTGTGTACAACGCAGGTCAGCAACTGGCTGCGCATGGTGATGGCGTCCTTGCTTATGACATCACCTCATGCTTCTTGCACCCAAACCTAACGTCCATGTTCCTGAACACCTGGTTGCACTGCAGGTCAGCAACTGGCTGCGCATGGTGATGGCATTCTTGGTAGTGGTGCTTCTCCTGCGATAGTTCGCTTGATACTTATGATGAGATTGTGGTCATGATGAGGCTGAGCTCATGGTGGTAGCTCTTGGATGCGTTCCTGCTCCAGATGAAGTGCATATCGTTATGGATACATGTTTTCTGCCTTGCATTTAAGGTTCAGGTTCCTTCCCAAGAGGCTCCATTGGTGTGCCCCTCTTGTGGAAGAAGTGTCTTTCTTGCAGCGGCAGGTGCTCACATGGTGGCATTCCAGCAGCTGTGTGTGGTCACATGGTTAATTCCTTTTGGTTTGGGGGTGACGCATGTAGAGCAGTGATGCCCGGAATCAGTTGTGCAGCCTGAAGCACTTGATGGTTAGATTCTTTTGCACCTGTACTGCTTTTTTTCCCGAGGTGATGCATGTAGAGCAGTGATGCGCTAAATCAGCTCTGCTGCCTGAAGCTCTTTGCCTTCCTTGTATCGACTACTTATTGGCGCACGTGCTGCCTGAATGCCGTCAAAGCTGGTCGCTTGCCAGCTGCACCTCATTTTCATACATCGCTTTTGAAGAGGGAGGGACAGCATGTGTGTGTGTTTGTGTGTTCGCATGTGCATTCTCATGCCCGTCTTCTTTTTGGTTTAGCTTTCAATTTGGCTACCCAACACTGTGGCTCGGGGTGTAGCCAAGGGGCCAAATCTTGGTGCCTGAAAAGCGGTTCTGATGTCAGAGAGGGTGCGGCCTCAGGCGCCTGAATTGTTGCTCTGCTACCTGGTGCCTGGAACCTGATTTGTGTAGGTTGGCCTGAGTGCACGGGTTCAGAGGTCTGAAGAACTTGCTCACCGCTTGAGTGCCCCCGAGGAGCCAGGCAAAGCTGTGCCTCCCATGTGTCTCCTTGCTTTTCAGCATGGGGTGTACCTCCTGAGTCCCCTCTCAGTGCCTCTCAGGTGCCTTCCGAGTGTCTCCTGTAGGTGCCTGACAGAACAGGTGCCTCCTAGGTGTCTCCCAAGCGTCTCCTTGCTTTTCAGCATGGGGTGTGCCTCCTGAGTCCCCTCTCAGTGCCTCTCAGGTGCCTTCCGAGTGTCTCCTGTAGGTGCCTGACAGAACAGGTGCCTCCTAGGTGTCTCCCAAGCGTCTCCTTGCTTTTCAGCATGGGGTGTGCCTCTTGTGTCCCCTCTCAATGCCTCTCAGGTGCCTTCCAGGTGCATGTGTGGTCTCTGCAGTACTGTAGAATTGTTGCACTGGAAAATAGCAGCAGGGGACGGCAGACATGGGGGCACTCTCTTGCCTCTGCATTTGCAAGCTCAGGAAATGTGTGCTGGAATACCTCTTGGTGTGAAGGTTGTTTTGAAGGCGCTCAAGCCGTCAAGCAGGGGAAAGACGGAAAGCAGAGTGCCAGGGGCCTGCGTCCGTTGATGCCTGTTTCATTTTTTTGGTTTCCCCCCCTTTTGCACTTCAGCTGCTCATACCAATTCCATTTAATTTGTCTATGTATGCACTGCTGGGTCTTCTTGAATGACTTCCGTGTTCTTCTACCTTCTGCTATCTTTCCAAAAAGGGTCGCAGAGGTTTAGCCAGTAGTTCTGTGCAGCTCTTTTGACAGGCACTGCGACAACTTGTGTCACCTGCTGCAGATACATGTCCCACAGACTTTCTTGGGGTGCTGCTCTCATATCTTTGATGAAAGAGCCTCTGGGTGTGAAGGGGAAGAGCAAAATTTGGCCATGGTACAAGTAATGGCTGCGCTTCATTTCTTGGGCTTTATGGAACGCAACTGACTTACCTGGGTTCAAACATTTTAATGTCTAGTATCACGACATATCCTTTATTTGGCTTCATGAAACACGAGCATTAGGAGTGAAAGCCTATGCAAGTGGCTTTCCTGGGTTCCAAATATTATTATGTCTGGCATCATGACATATTCTATGGGATGCAAGTGGCTTACCTGGATTCAGGTTACAGGCTACAGAAGCAAAAGGCCTACTGTTAAAATGACTGACTGCTAGCCTGTCCATAAGAAACGAGGAGTTTATGGCAAAAAATGATAAAGTTTGTTGCAGCCTTTACTAAATTCCAAATATCATGATGCCAGGCATCATGACATGTTATTTAAGTGTCTGACAAATGTGCACCGAAAATTGGGACTCCGCTGGAAAGCGAACTGTGCAGAAAAGGACCCAACGCCCACGCTAAACATAAAATGAGTTTTCCAACCTTGCGTCAACAGCACACCTCATACTGAGCATCTACGCAATGTGTTTCAACCATGCACAGAGGTATCAGTCATGCAAGGATGGTGCTGCGGAGGGGGCGATGTGGAGCACTCCTGACCTGTCCCAAACACATAAATTTCCACATCCATGCACTGCCGCGCACCCTCGAAACAAGTATGCTTACATATATTTGTGTGCGCGTGGTCACTGGGCTAGTACATTATTTATGCACGGTAAGGCAGAAAAGGAGAGAAGGAGTTTTTATGGGGCCAAAAAAAAGCATGTCAAAAACCACTCGTAAGAAGGAAAAGAAAAGTCTACGCAGGCCAGAGGCCACGTGCATTAAGGGAAGGTCCCCTAACTGGAAAGCTAGAGGCCTCACCGGAAGGCACTCTAAACCTACACTAGACACAGCCAGCCTAGGAGAGAGCCAGAAATAGATATAATGGGGATCTGGAGGGTTGCTCGCCATGCTCCTGGAAGCCTGGACTCTCCTTCTCCCGTCCTCCGCCGCCGCGCTCTCAACAAAACCCCCCAGAAGCCCCCGTGAAAACAAAGAGTGTGTCTAGTGTTATTGATAGTGGTTAATCTTTGAATGGCATGGTCCCTAAGCTTGGATGCTAGTGATTTAGCTTTTTGTTTGATAAGGCCCAGATTCACAAGAGGTGTGATTGTATACTCATTGTAAATGGTGCCAGCCACCCCAGTTAAAATGATGTACAGAGTCACTTTGTTATCCCTGTTTGGATTCCTTGAGCTGCGGGTTTTATGTTAAGAAGGGAAGGTTCCCTAAATTGCAAGCTAGCGAGGGTACATTGAGGGGCCCTCGAGCCTCATCTAGACACAGCTTGCCTAAGAGAAATCCAGAAACAAAGCAAATTAGAATCTAAAGAGATGTCCTGTAGGAGTCGCTGCCACTATGTACATATTACAGAAACAAATGGCCTCCGACCAGAACGACTCACTGCTGATTTTGCATTGATATTATTTTGTTACAAGGACTCAAAATTATGAAAATCACCCAACTTGGTTTAGTGGGTGGTACGGCATGGAGATTTGGTGGCCAACAAGTAGTTTTCACCCCGGGGCTAATATAGCAGGCGTGCCCAAATTGGGGACAGTTGAGTTAGAGCAAAGACAGACATTTCACAATCATTTGTCTCAGCACTTGATCTTGTACAAAAGGCTTCTAAATGCAAACATAGCATAAGACTGCACACAGGTAAGGAGCCGCTTGGGTAGCAGGGTCACCCTTCAACGGTTGAAAACTGGAAAAAGAGGGCTAGAGAACAAGGTACCTTGCAGCTACCGGTAGCACACTTAGGCCGAAGAGCAAGCCTCCAGGTGGGGGGTGCGTTTATAAGCATCATGTTGCTCACCCTGCACATCATCATGCATGATGATCTTGGGCATCACAAAGGCCAGGAGAAATGCCGTCTCAAAGGTGAAAATGGGCCACACTCCACACAATGAAGAAGAGAAAATTCAAGACTACACAAGCCTGGTCCAGCTGCGTCCGCACGATATATTTGGGCCAATTCAGAAAGGTGAAGGTGCTTGAGTAAAAAATAAGGGAATATGAAAGGGAGTGTTCCTGGTTGGAAGGGCACACCAGTGATAATAAGTAAATTGTTCACTATTGAGCTCTCGGGGGACAATGGTCTCCAATATGCCAGGAGACGAGACCTGATCCACCACACAATGACTCAGGCCCAGAGGGTTTGCAGAGCACATCCTCTGTTGGAAACGTGACAGCCATTCATAGTAGCTAGTAGATGTCCCAGAAAGGGTTACCAGGAGCAGGGGGCCACGGAATTGCATGGGCCAGAGGTTTGGCCTATGTGTGGGCCACAAATGGCAGATGCAGCAGCGGGAGCATGTCTTCTAGATGTGCCTTTGCCACCTTAGAAGCATATGTAAGAAACCTGCCTGAAGGTATTTCTGTCCTCCAGGTGCATGTGTGGCCATGGAGCAAGCCCTGCAAAACTTTTGTGTCTCATTACAATGGATTTTCAATGGGACTTGACCTTCAGCCAGGTAGTTTGGCTGCTCGGCCTGCTAGAAAAAAGAAAAAAAAAGAAAAGTCTACGCAAGCCAAAGGCCGCGTGCATTAAGGGAAGAACCCCTAACAAAAGTTAGAGGGCTCACCAGGAGGCCCTCCACCTAAACTAGACAAAACTAGCCTAGGAGAGAGCAAGAGACAGAACTTATGGGAATCCGGGGGATTGCTTGCCATGCCCCTGAGCGCTCGGACTCTCCTTCTCCCATCCTCTGCCGCCGCCGCGCACCCAGCAAACCCCCTCCCAGATGCTCCTGAAAACAAAGTGCACGTCTAGTGTTAATGATGGTGGATAATCTTTGGATGGCATGGTCCCTAAGCTGGGAGGCTACTGATTCAGCTTTTTGTTTGGTCAGGCCCAGATTTATGAGAGGTGTAATTGTATAGTTGTTGTAAGTCGTGCCACCAACACCAACTAAGATGATGTGCAAAGTCACTTTGTTATTCCTGTTTGGGTTTCTTAAGCTGCGTGTTTTAAGTCTGCTTATGATGTGGGAGTGTTGAGTTTGTGCACGTTCTAAGGTGATGAAGGGATTCGTGTCAGGGCAGAATTTAAGTTCAACAAGGTGAATGTCCCTATCTTGTGGTGGGATCCTGATAGGATCAAGGTGGGCTTGTCTGCCTGGGATGTGGGGCACAAATAGAGCGTCAGGGCGCTTTGGTGCCGTGCAGGTGAGGCAGCGCCAATTGGGAAACCCCAGTCTGGAAAAGCTCGAGAGGTGTTTTCAGGGACTTGTACGCCTTGATCCAGAAGTCTGTCATGATTGCAGCCATCCATGCTAATGAGGGATGAGCCAAAACGGCCTTTGCTGAGGGCTTCTATACAGAGACTAAGGGCCGCGTGGTGTCTGTTGGTGTGCATCCCACTCATTGTTGGGTTGGTACACCTAAGCAGAACATGATAAATGTTGTCTGTATTTGCACAGAGTGGGCACCTATCAGAGCTGGAAAAGTTGAAGGCATGGCTCTGTGTGTACAAGGTATCCGTTCGATATTTAATGAGATTTATTTGTTGTTTAAGGGTAATCTTTGGTTTTTTCCAGAAGGAGTTGCTGATTTCCTTGTTTGCAAGCTGAGAGATTGGGTTGTGAGCTTCAGTGTTTGCGTTGGTGGTGGATGGTGTGGCATCGTTAAGCTTCTGCCATCTCTGGTAGTGGTAGCCAGAGGTGTCAGCAGAGCCAAGTCTGTGTTTCTTGTGCATGTATGTTTTGTCGCTCAGGTTGGTGAGATAGTGTATCGGGAAAGTGTGGGAGCGGTGCCTGCCATCATTTTGTGTGGAAGTGGTCTTTAATGAGATCCAATAAAAATTGTGGAAAGGGTCCCTGGCTTCCGGAAGCGTAATGTCTATTGTGTCAGAGAGGGCTGCGGTGCGAGCGCAAGCGTCAGCCCCCTCATTTCCTATGATGCCAGAGTGGGCTTTGACTTTATAAAAATGGATAGGGTGAGGGGAGTGCTCTAATATGGTTGATATGGCATGGATGAGCTCTGCATGTAGGTGATACCTCATGCGCATGGGATGAAGGGTTTGATTTGAAATCTGAAAGAGGCAGGATGCACTATCAGTGGCAATTTTGGTTCGTTCGTGTTGGAGCGCCACAAGGATACCCACGAGTTCTGCTCTTGTGATGGTATTGGTAGGCCCATGGCCATTGGGTTTTATGTGCAGTTGCAAGTGTTGGGATGGTTGAGTAGCGTCTCTTCCTGGTTTGTAAACACCTGAACCTGATAGCGGTGGGGACTCGTCATCTTTGTGTTTGATTACACTGCCATCAGTGTAGGTCATTTCCCTCCAATCATTGATTTTGGGTGTGAACATCATTCTAAAGTTGGCAGGGATGAATGTTGCCCTTTCTCGAGGGCATTTGTGTGAGCAGCTATGAGTGTCAGGGGGGAGTGATTGGAATTTCTGCTTCCAAGTGTTTGATGCAAGGTGTTGGTGTGTTCGCAGTGGCATGACTGGATTTGGAGTATCCAAGGGTAGCCAAGTAGCCTCTGGTGTGTCTTGATTTACATCTTGTTGGAGGGACTGGAACCGGTCTTTGTTAGCGCTATCTAGTAATGCTCCGGCATTGGAGTTCCACACAACGATGAGTTGCATAGGATAGGAAGGTGGGGTAGGATTGGGGATGGTATCAAACCAGTGTTGTGGTGCTTGGAATTGGGTTTTTCTTGCAGGGAATTTGGCAAGCACTTTTGCAAGATCTAGGTAATGGTTAAGCCGCCTCATGTAGGCGTTGCAGCTAAAGCCTCTCCAGTGGGGCAGAAGCATGAAAGTGGCAACTGGATCTGTGCTTTGGAGAGCTCGGCCTGCTAAACTGTTCCAGTCACACACAAAAAGAAAATCCATAAATTTGGAAATGAAACGATAAGTCTCATAAGTTTGCTTCTGCAAGAAATGAAAGACATCTTCAGAGCTTGGAATTAGTAAAAAAATGCCTGAATCATCCAATAATATTCTGTGATTATAACAAAAACCAGATACTCATAAGTACTTTTAAGAGAACACATAGGATTGTAAGAACATAAGAACACGGCATGTTCTTCTTCTTGGAGCCCTCCTTGATCGCAGCTATCACACTCAGATGTATGATCCTGCCAAAGTGATGATTCGACCCTCAAGGTGTGGGCGCACGCGTGTAAACAAAAGCGCTCTATGTTTTCAGTAGTGTTTGTTCGGTTTGTTCATTGTGCTTGCCTATATCAAGATGCAAATAAACAGGGACAGAAACAGGCGCGCCATGAGCAGATTAAGGTTTGGAAGGCAGTGCCACACAGTAATGACATTTGGCTAATTTGTTCGTGTGCTCACCATGTTCTACCAAGGCGTCAGCATTCCACACACCTTGCAGCCTTTTTCTCAAATCAACAACAAATTCCCTCATGACCATAGGCTGCCCAGACGAGACACAATGGGGTTCTGGACTCCATTGGATGCACCTGATTTGTACAGTGCAAACAAAGCATGGATAGTTGTGGTATTTTTTGCAACAACCATATACTTCAAGACTTGGCACATTTATGTTTCCTTTTCAGGCAGCCCATCTCACCTAGATGATCTGCCGTCACATTGACTTAGCCTCGCAACTACAGCCGCCCAGATGCTATCTTGGTCACTCCTTGCCCTACTAAGCCAAATAGACCACGTACTTTCCCCTCACATTGGGTGCTCCGCAGTATGAGAGGTAACGCAGAGGCAAGGAGCAGCAACTCCAGCCAGGCAACTTCATGAACTGAACACCCAAAACCGCTATATCCACTTAAAGAAATCAAATAATGTGGAGATGCAAGGCCTGGTACCCAGCTAGAAGCCTCGAAGCAACAACACAGTGAACCGTGCAAACAACTTCTAGGTGCCGAGATCGCTCTCCACACAATCCTCCTGGTTGTGGGTGGGACCATCTATACTGCCCATACCCTGGATCAGTTGAAAAACAAAGGATTGAACCGCAAAAGTCTACCAAACTTGCACAAAAGCCCTGTCATGCTGAATCACCGTTATTGCACATTTGTTGTTTTCAAAGCAGGTAATACAGTTACGCCTGTGCTTGGCACAGACGGTTCTCGAGTGCGTTCCCCGTGGTGGTGGCGCCATGAGATGGTTTAACGTCCAGGGTTGCCTATAACCATGCAACAAAGGACGGGTACACTCGTGCTGTTGGCTGGAGTTGCGAGTGCACCGGCTTAGCTCTTCTTCATCTTGCTGCTAAGCTGCTCTTGGTCTTGCCAAACAGTGCTGGCTCGGCTGCAGCACGCAGAGAATGTCTAGGGCAGACACAGCGTTTGGACCAGCTTCACCAGGTTAGGGTTACATCAGAGACAAGGTACCCCTGGCACAAGGCCAGGGATAACAGAAACAACGTCAAACCTCAATGGATGGTGGAACAGAAGGTTGAATAAGAGAGAGCATCCAATAAAAGAACCCCACTTAAATACAGGTCACACCTCACACACAAGGTTTTGCAGTGATTCAGCACTAACCACGATTTGACGTGACAGCTGTCATGCTGAATCACCGTTATTGCACATTTGTTGTTTTCAAAGCAGGTAATACATCCCCCCCATTAAGCAATATCAATGACAATAAAGGCAGAAATGTTGCTTAATGTTTCTCCTGCTCACAGAAAAATGCTGGTTGTGCAAAATGTTTGTTTCTGATGCAACATTAAAACATGGCAACGTTTTTGCCAGGAGCGTGGCATGTTCACAAAGACACATCCTGAGCCCTAACCCATGACCAATGGTTCAACACACAGCCTTCAAATTACAACTCAAGTTCGCATGACAGTTCTGCAGCCTCTTACGAACGCCCACAATCACGGCCGCTCCCTAGGGCATGCTCTTCCCAGGAGCAGCATGATCAAGGCAGCACACTCTCGTGCTCCTATAGCTCTGTTCTCTCTCTGCTCAATGCTTCCAAAAACAATCAGGCTTCAGTAATGCGCACAATCCATCATGCATCTAAGGCAATGTATCTGGCCACAGCTCACAAGTTATGCCTTCAAAGGCTCCACATTCTCCACACACATACAAAAACATATGCTCCTGGCTGTGTGATGCTCAAGCATGAGAGTAGCTTCCCCCCTGCATCCAGTGCTGCTGTCACCCACCAGGCATGCAGGGCAGTGCAAGCGTCCCCCCAGCCTTCTAACCTTCAGTCCATGTTCCAGAATCCGTGTCCGTGCTCAGACATATCCAGGGCCAAAGTCCGATGGCCTCTAAGGACACACGCCGACACGCGCCCATCCGCTGATCTGTATCCCTAAACGCTGGAAGCTTGGACCCCCGCTGCGCAGAATGCGCCTGTGCTTGGCACAGACGGTTCTCGAGTGCGTTCCCCGTGGTGGCGCCATGAGATGGTTTAACGTCCAGGGTTGCCTATAACCATGCAACAAAGGACGGGTACACTCGAGCTGTTGGCTGGAGTTGCGAGTGCACCGGCTTAGCTCTTCTTCATCTTGCTACTAAGCTGCTCTTGGTCTTGCCAAACAGTGCTGGCTCGGCTGCAGCACGCAGAGAATGTCTGGGGCAGACACAGCGTTTGGACCAGCTTCACCAGGTTAGGGTTACATCAGAGACAAGGTACCCCTGGCACAAGGCCAGGGATAACAGAAACAACGTCAAACCTCAATGGAAGGTGGAACAGAAGGTTGAATAAGAGAGAGCATCCAATAAAAGAACCCCACTTAAATACAGGTCACACCTCACACACAAGGTTTTGCAGTGATTCAGCACTAACCACGATTTGACGTGACAGCTGTCATGCTGAATCACCGTTATTGCACATTTGTTGTTTTCAAAGCAGGTAATACATCCCCCCCATTAAGCAATATCAATGACAATAAAGGCAGAAATGTTGCTTAATGTTTCTCCTGCTCACAGAAAAATGCTGGTTGTGCAAAATGTTTGTTTCTGATGCAACATTAAAACATGGCAACGTTTTTGCCAGGAGCGTGGCATGTTCACAAAGACACATCCTGAGCCCTAACCCATGACCAATGGTTCAACACACAGCCTTCAAATTACAACTCAAGTTCGCATGACAGTTCTGCAGCCTCTTACGAACGCCCACAATCACGGCCGCTCCCTAGGGCATGCTCTTCCCAGGAGCAGCATGATCAAGGCAGCACACTCTCGTGCTCCTATAGCTCTGTTCTCTCTCTGCTCAATGCTTCCAAAAACAATCAGGCTTCAGTAATGCGCACAATCCATCATGCATCTAAGGCAATGTATCTGGCCACAGCTCACAAGTTATGCCTTCAAAGGCTCCACATTCTCCACACACATACAAACACATATGCTCCTGGCTGTGTGATGCTCAAGCATGAGAGTAGCTTCCCCCCTGCATCCAGTGCTGCTGTCACCCACCAGGCATGCAGGGCAGTGCAAGCGTCCCCCCAGCCTTCTAACCTTCAGTCCATGTTCCAGAATCCGTGTCCGTGCTCAGACATATCCAGGGCCAAAGTCCGATGGCCTCTAAGGACACACGCCGACACGCGCCCATCCGCTGATCTGTATCCCTAAACGCTGGAAGCTTGGACCCCCGCTGCGCAGAATGCGCCTGTGCTTGGCACAGACGGTTCTCGAGTGCGTTCCCCGTGGTGGCGCCATGAGATGGTTTAACGTCCAGGGTTGCCTATAACCATGCAACAAAGGACGGGTACACTCGAGCTGTTGGCTGGAGTTGCGAGTGCACCGGCTTAGCTCTTCTTCATCTTGCTACTAAGCTGCTCTTGGTCTTGCCAAACAGTGCTGGCTCGGCTGCAGCACGCAGAGAATGTCTGGGGCAGACACAGCGTTTGGACCAGCTTCACCAGGTTAGGGTTACATCAGAGACAAGGTACCCCTGGCACAAGGCCAGGGATAACAGAAACAACGTCAAACCTCAATGGAAGGTGGAACAGAAGGTTGAATAAGAGAGAGCATCCAATATAAGAACCCCACTTAAATACAGGTCACGCCTCACACACAAGGTTTTGCAGTGATTCAGCACTAACCACGATTTGACGTGACAGCCCCATGCCCACCCTGTGCAATATGCGCACAAACTTAACTCTACCACTGGTCTGGCAGACGTGCCATTGAAATCAAAAATACTTAACATAACTCTGGTGACCTGGGGTCGCGTCCTGCCAGAAACTCATCAAACCCACGGTAGCTTCCCCCTTACCCTCTGGTGAGGGAGACTCACGGCTCTTTGAGCCAATGTGTCTCTTTTTCCTTAATTAATGCAGGGAGTGTCCTCACTGCCTATGTGTTTTTTATTTATTTTTCTCCTCTTTGCTTAATCGTGGTCAGGGTCATAGAAGGCAGGATCCTAGGAAGGACAGGATCCAGGCTTTGAAAGAAGCACCTTAAGGAATCTAAGATCTATGTTACTGCTACCATCTGAGGCAATGAAAGGGTGGTTTAAAGGTTACAAATTTTTCAAAGGTGACTGACACCCTTGACAAGCTATAAAGTCTTGAAGCTCCTCAAAAACACAGTTTGCAGAATGCTCCTTCAGGTCATTAGGCCCCCGATGAAGGCACAAATCTCAGAGCTTGAGCATGGAGTTCAGGGCACACAGACAGACAGCCCACCAGACCTGAGCAATTGACTAGGGCAAGCCAGGTTCCTAGGAGCCACACATGCACGGGGAGGACAGGAACACGGTAATGCAAGTTCCTGACTCCGGCATCTACGGTAGCTTGGGCACAAAGGCATGTCCAGGAGGCATGCTTCCACTGTTGGAGCGCCCACAGGACAGAACCACCCACAGACACAGGCCGAGCCCCTGGCCCAGGTGATGCCACAGCCCTTTGCTCCAGGGACCCCACACAACAGCAGGCGCCACCAAACCTCCTTCCACCCATTGCCCCACCGGAGCTTCCACATCTGGTGGATCCTGTTGGGGAGATTGTTGACCCGGCGGGTGGCTTAGGAGGTTAGGTCCAGAGCAGGCACGAAGGCAGAGAAAGAGAAATAACATGTTCAGAGTTACATCAGGCTGGCTAAATATTTTGCTGGCGCCCCTCTGGGCGTAGTGATTGCGGCCGCATGTTGCTTATGTCCTGAACTCCACCTTCACTGCCTGGTACGAAATATGCCAGCAAGTGTGCCCTTCCTATCAAAAAGGACGCAGAGGGGAATCATACCAACAAATGCTTCTGTGTGGACTTTAATGGAATCAACTCAGCAAAAGAGTCAGGAAGTTATGGGATGCACAGGCCGGATGGAATTTTTAGAGAATGATCTGGATACAAGTTTTTATTGAGATGGACATGCGCTCTGGCTTTTGCCCAATTCAAGCTGCCATCCTGGATCAGGCCAAGAAGTTTTTGGCAAAAACCCTTTTTGATGAAGAATTCTGCTTTAGATGCGTATGCGGATGCCCTTTGGCACGCGTAACGCCACTGCACACTGCCTGCGGGTGGTTATTGCAGAAATCTATTAGGCTGGCCTGACCTTAAACGTTTCTTTATTTTGTAGATAACATACCCATCTACAGCAAAACAGCTCAAGATGTGCAGCATCTCCAGTAGACATTGCATATGTTGGCAGGATATGGTTTCAAAGCTCACCCAGACATAACTGTCGTTTGAGCTGCCAGTTAAATCATTGGAACACAATACAAGTGTTGGTGAGGTCACGCCCATTGAAGCAAAAAGTGGCTGATATTAGTGCACTCCAACTGCCAATGCCGACGAACATGGTCAATTGCCAGCTTTTTCCTCACTTTTCTTCAAGTTGACAGGATATTACAGGTGCTATGCTGCTTCCATTAATCACCTGCTGAGAAGGGGTTCCATCCGAAATTGGGAAGTGAAGCAACAATTTGCACTTGACACCCTTAATTAAGAACAAGGTCCCCTGGCAAAGTATTGCGTCATCAAGACCCTAATAATCCCCTTGGATCACACACAAACTGGTCCAGGAAGGCTTAGGTGCTTTCCTGGGGTAAATTGATGATAAAGGCAATGATTACATGGTGGCATGTATTTTGCGCCCTCTTGGTGTGCACAAAACAACATCATTCTCTTCCTGATACCCTCTATCGGTGGGAGTCATTAGGAGGCTCTTTCCTTAATGCACGCGGCCGAACAGCAAGTGTAGATCTTTCTTTCTGTCTCTTCCAGAGTAAAATGCTTGCAGCTGTGAAGGTGGTGAAGAAATTTCATACATATTGGCATGGCACGGACTTTACCCTTGTCACAGACTATCAAGCCCTAAGTCTCTTGCTCATGCTTGTTAGCATGCTTGCAAGATGGGACATTATCTTGCAGCAAACCTACAATTTCATTGCTGTTCACTACCCAAAACTATACCACCAGAATGCAGACTATATCAGTCGCATTCCTTAGGAACTTCCGCAAAGGACACTTATGGAGCAAGACTGCATATTGAGCACCAAAATACCTTGCATTGTACGCTCACGGCCCAGTTAAAGGTTGTGCAATCATTTAGTACAACTCACATGTTCATTGTGTTGTATCCATTGCCCTCCATGGCTGATATGGCAGACACTTGCAGTCCTTATGCAGAAAACATCTAACCCAGTAGATGCGAGTGACGCACAATAACACATTCCGCTTGAGCAACACAGTTCCACAGCAGAATCCCCTCCAAATGTACGCATCGGCAGTGTGTGGATGATGCATGCCAGGGGTGTGTGTTTCCCAATTCAAGTGCCTCATTTATGGCCTGCAACACCATACAAATGCCACCGCTTACTTAATCCAGCAAGTGCAGGCAACTGAGCAGTAGAGATGTACAATACATACATTTTTTTATATTTCAGGACCTGTAGATGTCTGACTCAAAGATAAGAGAAGACTATGGAAGCCAGGTCCGGCTGCGTGCATGAAGTAAAGACTCTCTAGCCAGCAAGTTAGCAAGGGCCACATTAAAAAAGGCTCACAGGCCCAGCCTTAACTAAGCTAGGAGCAGACGGGAAACAACTAGTGAGGTTCTTGTGGGTTGTCGGTCATGCGCCTGTGGGCGTGAACTCCCCCCCTCCTGATCTGCATTGCCTCATCCCCAGTAACTCCCCTATCAAAAGAACCCTGCAAGTATCATGTGTGCCTGGTGTTTATAATTTTTGTTAAGGATTGGAGTGCACGGCCAAAGAACAGAAAAAGAAAAAGAAACACTACGCAGGCAGTGAAGTCACTCCCCGCATCAATTAAGGAAAAGAGGATACCTAGGGCCAAGGCACCGTGTATCCCCTTCACCAAGAAAAACAAGAAAGAAGTCAATGTGGATCAGGAGGGTTACTAGCAGTAGCCCATGCCTGATCTTGGCGACGAGAGTTGAGAGAAGTCTTCTCAAGAGTGCGTCTGGTGCTAACAAGTTTATAAGCGTAGTGAACAGAGTGAGCATGAAGCTTCAGAGCAAGCCTGGTAGCTGTATGAGTGTCAAGACCAAGCTCTTTAAGAGGCTTCAGAGTGTGGGGGGTGTAGATGACGCCTCCCACACCTAACAGAATGGTATGGAGGGTGACTTGAGCTGAGGCCCTTGAGAGATGGCTACAAAGGTCGCAGTGCTGTTGCTTGGAGGCCTCAAGCTGGTTCTTGGGCCGGGTGTCTTCACAGTATTTGACCTCCACGAGATGGACGTGCCTCTGTTCTGGAAGGAGCTGACTAGGATGATGGACCATGGAAGGAGGTAGAGTGGCTGTGGCTGGCGCTGAGTGCTCCCTGTTCCCCCCGCGCCCCCCTCTACTTCTCAATGGATACCGGGAATTGGTCCTTGGCACTCTTTTCATTGGAACAACTAAAATGGCCTCAGGGCGACTGGAAGTGAGCCTTTGTTTGTCAGGTTAACGACGAGCAAAAATGAATTTGGGAAGGGTTCTATTTGTTGAGTGTTCAGGGATCTGCAGGTTCTGTAGAGCAAGACGATCTGCGCTGCCAATGTCCATGGAGGCAAGGCCTGCCCCAAAAGGGCCTTTGCTGACACCTTTGAGGAGGATTCTGCTGGCAATGTTGTGGCGCTCGGTTACCATATTTGATATGGTGGAGTGCTTACATCCTGAAAGAATGTGAAGGGCACTGTCTGGCTCCCCACAGAGGGGACATTGTAGGCTGGAGGACATTTTAAAGCGCACTGCATGCTTTTGATTGAAGAGGGTACCTGTGCGGTAGTTGAAAACGTTTCGCTTCATTTTAAAAGGAAGTTTTGGCATGGTCCAGAAGGCATTGCTAACCTTTTTATGGACTGTAGGAAGTAGGCTTTGGTAATAAGAGTAGTATCCTGTCTTTCTATGTGTTAGCGTTTCCAAGTCTGTGTTTTGAATGCATGTGCGTCCTCAGAGCATCATGAAGGTTGGAAAAGTGTTGAAGCTTTGGGGCAGGTGGGTTGGGGTGCTCTGATGTGCTTGCGTGGGAGCGGGCAGCTTCCTCAAAGTCAAGCCAGGTGGTGTCATGGAAAGGATTGCCTTCAAGGTTGACACAGGGGAAGGTTGTGTCTGCAGGGGTGTCATCACCCTGAATAGCCTGGTGTTTGAAAATGGCATCTGCGCATTCGTTGCCCGCAATTCCAGCGTGAGATTTAACCTTGTAGAGATAGATAGGGGTAGGTGCATTGCGCACAAGCTGTTTTTTTGAGGCTTTTGGTGCAGAGTCTGGAAATGGCACCAGAATGCTGGGCACCAGCTGTTTGTGGGCTTGGTGAGGGGTCCGTGTCTGGGCAGTATTTGAGTTCCGCAAGATGGACATCTCTATCACGAGCAGGTTTCATCTTAGGGTTGAGATGAGTTCCTCTTCCTTGGATATGGCACACAAAGACAACATCACGACTGCTTTGGTGTTGGGCACAAGAGCCAGCACCATTGAGAAAAACAAAGTTGAGGATATCTCTAGGCACGTTTTCAGGGACTTCAATGCCCTGTTCTTGGACCTTTTCTCTTCAGCAAGCGTCCATGGCAACAAGGAATGAGCCAAGGTTCACTTTTGCTGAGGGCTCCACAGCAGAGACTGAGGGCAGTGTTTCCTGTTTATGAAAATTCCTTGGCGTGTTGGGTGTGAGCATCCGAGGACAGTGTGATTGATGCTATCCATAAGCAGCAATTAGCGGAGCCAGGTGTTTGATTGAAACTGATAGCGTGTTTTTTGGGTGCAAATTGTGACAGTGCGTTATTTAAGGAGGTTTATTTGCTGCTTTGGGATGATCTCAATATCATTCCAAAATAAATTACTGATTTATGGTTAGCAAGTTGAGGGGATGGCATAATGATTCTAGCTTGGAACAACCTGCAAGCACACGAAGGTGCCAGCAGCAGGAAGTGATAGGTGCCATTTCCTCCATTTGTTTGTTGTGTGTCGAAGGTGTTTGAACCAGCGTCCATTTGCATTTGGTAGTGCCTCTCCTGATTGCTGGTTTCAGGCAACGATGAGCTGTGGGAAGTAGGCAGGATCAGTTGGGTTGGGTATGGTGTTGAACCAGTATTGGGGGAGTCAAATTGAGTTGGAAAGCATTTTGATGTATCCTGGGTGGTTGTTAAGCCGGTTCATGTACTACATGCCTAGTAGGCATTGACATGAAAGTCCCTCCAGTGGGGTAGGAGCACAAAGATGGCAACTGGAAAATCAGATTCGAATGGCGGAGTGAAGTGCGTTGGCGCAGGAATCAAAGCATAGTTTCATCATCATGGGAAGGATGACAGAATAAGCAATCGGTGTAGCGTACTGAAAGGGCATTAGTGCTTGCTACGAAGATCTGGTCACGATGGATGTTAAAATAGGTCTTGGTACCTGCTTACAAGTTCACCTGTGAGGTCAGGTACCTGCCTACAAAGGTACCCTCACTAGTTGTTTCCCGTTGGCTTCTAGCTTAGGTAATGCCAGGACTGTATGCATCTTTGGTAAGGCCCTAGCTAGCTTGCTAATTAGGGAACCTTTCCTGAATGCACGCAGCTGGACCTAGCTTTGTGTATCCTTTTTTTTCCTTTATTGCTGTAGGCAGGTACAGCTACAGATATCAGATAGAAAGAAATACTACGGAGTCAAAGGAAGCTCTCCCAATATCAATCAAGGAAACGCAGACGCATTGGCTCAGATGAACCGTGAGTCCCCTTCACCACAAAGCTATAAAACAGCAAGAGATAATTGGATCTGGAGGGTTACTGGAACAGATATCATCTTTTTTTATTCCTTTTGCATGATTGTTGTCGAGTTCACCTGCAGGCAATGTTGCCGTGCACAGTCACTGAGTGATTATATTAGGTACTGTGGTTTGGACAACTTGAGGAGATGTGGATAGCACTACGGCAGCCAGGTTCTGAAGCTCGATGCTTCTAGTAACCCTGAAAATCTCCTGCAACCTTCTCTGTTTGCAGCTTTTGTGGTGGAGGAGACACACAGCTCTCTAAGCCAACGTATTTCCTGTACCTTTGTTGATGTACATGATGGATGTTACGGAGCCCTGGTCAAGCGCGAGGAGGGCGACAGCAAGGAGGAGGTCCCTGGATTGAATCCTTGTGGCCAGGGTGGAGATAAAGATGCCCTCTATCGGTGGGAGTCAATGGGAGGCTCTTTCCTTAATGCACGCGGCCGAACGGCAAGCGTAGATCTTTCCTTTCCTTTACCAAACAAAAAGCTGAATCACTAGCTTCCCAACTCAGGGACCAAGCCATCCAAAGATTATCAACCAGTCCCCCGGATCCCCATTAATTCTGTTTCTTGCTCTCTCCTAGGCTAGTTTTGTCTAGTTTAGGTGGAGGGCCTCTTGGTGAGGCCTCTAACTTTTGTTAGGGGTTCTTCCCTTAATGCTCGCGGCCTCGGAGCTGCGTAGACTTTTCTATTTTTCCTTTTCATTTTTCTTTTGATGTAGTGAGTGTCTCACTGCATACGTAGTTCTTCATTCTATAACAGAAACTGAGGGTAGTGCTCGTGAACTGAGGGCTGAGCATCTCGTTCCGTGCAGCATTTCAGGGCTGAGCTTCCACGGACTTTTGCTTGTGGTATTTACCTGTCTTTGGTTTAGCCTTAGAATGGCTTGACCTAGAAGATCAGAACTCAGCTTTGCTTTGGGTTATAGTGGGGAGATTATATGGTCTTGCCTTTGTAGTGTGCCTTTGCTCAGCGGTAGCTGCTGAGCAGGCCTTTCCTTAGTTGGTGGGCTACTTGTGCTTAGCTGTGCTTGCTGTTGATGGAATGGAATCCAACTTTCTGCTTTCCTTGCATTTTCACGTTGCTGGAACTTTTTTCTTTCCATGCCTGCCATGCTTCTGTTGGTCTATGTGGTAGGGGTCCATGCAATTTTGGACCCGGGTGGCCATTTTTCTTTTTCAATCCTGTTTCGAATCTTCTATCTTCAAGTGTATGTGGTTAGATAAGACACTAGGTGTTGTCCAGAAGGCATTGCAGATGCTTTTGTGTACAATGGGAAGCAGCTGTGCTAAGGAGCATAGCCTACTTCCTTGCATTGCAGGCCAAGCCTGTGACTGAGGTGTAAAAAGGATTTCAGGAAGCTTTGAAAAACTTGCCCTGGTGAATGTGAAGTCATGAAAAGGAATAAAATACATGCATTTCAATTCATGCTCATGATTTAAATGGCATATAGTTGTGGCAAGCACCTGCTAGCATGTCAGATTCCATGAGTGCTGAGACTCAGCTGCTTCAGCCTCACATGATGTTACATATTTTGCTGCAGGCAACTGTGTTGCAGGAAGACCTTTAAAGAGACTAGAAGAATGATGACGAAGCTCTTGAAACCACAGCACTCCACGTTTTTGTGGCAAATGTTAGAAACGCTAGATGCTTAGAATAAGACTCATGGTAGGTAGGAAAAAAAACACCATTTGTAAACCTTGAAAGTTGAGAGGCATGGACTGGGTCTCTTTTTGACAGGGTCCACAACACCTCAAGGTCAAAGGGTTGGACTGGGCCGTTTCTTTAACAAGCCTCAAAAACATCTTACACGATCTGGACATTGTGACATACCCCATGAGACAGAAGTCCGCTACCAAGTTGTAACACTTGTTGGGCAGTCTTCAGGTCAGCAGCAAATTTAACTGAGCCACAGCACATTTTCACAGGATGCACACAAGAGCACCTTCTATTACTCAGAAATCCACCATCTCAAAGTGCTGCAGATCCTTGGCTGCCAAGGGACTTTTGATGGATTGCCCATTCCGGGGCCCATCTGCTGGCATTGCTGATGAGTGGTGCGCTGTGATGAGCCACTTGCCTTCCTCGTTCCTGACGTATGTGAAAGAGAAGCGGGCCAGGACCTGCTGTCTGCCACCCTTGCCATCATTTGTCTCAAACTTGTAGAGGCCAGTGATGGAGCTTGCATCAGGGCCTGCACACCAGAATCGAGTACGACCATGTGTGTACAAAGTGACCCAGGCCACAACTGATTAACACTCCTGCTGAAATAATGCAATACATACCGTAAGTTATAGGACTTAAATTAACTACCAGAAAGATGTTCAACAATGCAAAAGAATGGCTGCTGTCCAATCAAGATAGGGCATCTGCCCTGGTCTAAGCAATACTGCAAGTTCAGAGTCATAAGGTATCGCCTAGCTAGCTGGCTAGTTAGGGAACCTTTCCTTAATGCACGCAGACAGACCTGGCTTGCGTAGTCTTTCCTCTCTTTCTTTCATAAGGTGTCATCATTTGGCATTTTGAGATGCTAGGTTACAGGGGGATCCCTGCTCTCAACCACTTGTACATGCAAACCACTTACTCAAAAGTTTGATGTCCAAAATTTCTTGCCCCTTTTCATCTTTCAGGACCTCTCCTCGGGGATCTGTGTGCAGCAAACACAAATTGTGGATGTAAAAATATTGGCTGGAAAGCAGACAAGAGTGCATTGACTGGAAAAGAGCCTCAGAGCCAGAAAGTAATGCAAAAGCAAAAAAATCAGCATGATATCCACACAACAAAAGAAAGAAGCGCCGTCAGCAAGACCAGCAAAAGGAGACCTTCCAACAGCTTTACCCTCACCCATGTGTAAAAATGAGTGCACAACGAGCCTGTCTGGAGTGAAGACATTGAAGATGTGAGTAGTGAAGGTACTCACTCAGAGAGACGAAGAAGCGCATGTAGTCAACAATGTCCTTGCGCCCAACACGGACCTGCACAAAGGACAGCGGTCTTTATGTACATGTTAAGTACCAATTTGGTGACTCAATATGGAAATTTTCTTGTCTGCAGTCAGATGGGCCTTCCTGGATTGGTAGCTCCATCTCTGCTTTCCAGAGGCATTTCCTCCAGCGGTTGGAGCCCAAAACCATGCCAATCTTGCAGAAATTACAACCTTTTGTGCAGGGTGACACCTACCAGGGGAGACACTGTTGCCAAAAGGACAGCATCTGGTGCATACAGGTCTGCGGTGCGCTGCGCACGAGCCTCCACATTTGCCAGTGTGTCACCACCAGCAAGGGCCTCTGTATAAAATGAGGAGGATGCATGTTTTTGGTAACGAGCATGATGCAAGAAATAAAGCACAGGCTGTTAGGAATTAGTCCACTAGATGTGACCTGCAGTGAAACGCGTCATCAAGACTAGGTAATGCATTTTATAAAATATGCAGACCTGTGAGCAACAGGTCATTGCTAGCCGACATGCTTATGTGATGCATTTTAAGCTGTGCTTTATGAAGGCATCGGTTGTGAAGCCTTCACCCAAACATCACAGTTGGCATGGGGACTTCGTGTGTTAGATGTCACTGACTCCAAGACTGCACAAGGCATTGCTCATGCAGGGTTACGAGTAAGCCTGGTTTCCTCCATACAACAAATGTTGACTGGGCTTACCTTTGTCAAACAACGCATCAAACCACCTATGCAGGTGTTGCACAACCTGCAAGGGTATTACATTTCAGCAGCCTGTGAAGCAGTGCCTGGACTGTTTGATCTGGTGAACAAGATGAACACTATACGACCAGATCAAAAGCTCAACTAAGTGGCATGTCAAATTAACATCAGATCCGAACTGGCACTTTCTGGTTTTGTAGCTTTGTTGTGGAGGGGACCCACGGCTCTTTTGAGCCAAGGTGCCTCCTTTCCCTTAATTGACGTAGGGTGTAGAATCTCCTCCACCTACATAGTTCATCTTTCTTTGTTTCTTTCATCTAGCAATCCCTCCCAATTTAAACCAAGCCCATGGTGAACAACAAGCATGCAGATGGCAAGCGCACCAAGCCCCTTTCAGCAACGTAGTCAGGTTGCTGGGATGAGTGGAAGTTAGCAATTTTCCAGCTGCCGTCTTTCTGCTTCTTGTACAGGAAAGTGAATCGAGCAAGGGTTTTCACCCTCTCCCGCTTGCTTGCCTCAAGCTCGGTACTTTTGTCCTGCGTGTGTGACGTTGCAGAGTGTGAGCGGTAGGTACCCTTGAAAAGATAAAAAATGTGGGCAGTTGACCATGAAAATTACTTCGGCCAAGCAAAGTAAATTCAGGGATTGACATAGGAGATGTGTCAGACATGCCGCAAGCCTATAGGTGCACACTAAATACACTTATGCATGCAATGGACAACAGGAACATTCTTCCAAAAGCTTTACTCACCACTTGGAAGACGTACAAGCCTTGGTCAATTGCGACATCAGTCCCAATCATCTTGATCACACGCTGCCCAGGCACAATCTTCCCAACAGGGTTCTGCAGTGCAAGTGCAGGGCAATCACATCTCTGTGAATCCTCATTGAAGTGCAATCTTCAGGAAGGAAAAGGACCATATGGTTACTGCTCAACCCTCCTGACTCATGACTAGTGCTGCTTGCCTGGGCAGTAAGCATGAATCCACTCCTGAAAGGTAGCTTGACAAGCTGGAATTGCTGCAGAAAATGGCTTGCAAGCCCATAGCTTAAATCCGTACAGGCAGTAATTCAAGCAAGTGTGACACGCACCCTGGCCAAGAAGGAATTGCCTTTGCCTTGAGACCTGTCAAAGTAATCTCGGATGTCGTCAAGCCCAGTCTTCAGCTGCAAGACCAAAATTTGCGGAAGACAGCATTCACAAGGTTACCAGGCAAAGAATCAAGGGTGCTGCTTTCACTGTTGAAAAAGATGCATAAGCACATGGCTTGGTCAATCTCAGTGGATCATGCAGGGGCGTATTGCTAGAGTGCATGACGGAAGATCTGTGTCAAAGGTGTCAAAGGATACCATTTCCCCTTACGCGGAAAATGGGGTTAGAAATGGCATTGTTGCAGTCCCAAGAGATGACGGTTGCTGCTAGCTTCATAAGGACAAGCCTGTCACACCACTGTATGAAAATGACATCTTGGGCAAGGATCTAAGTCATGGCCATCACCCACCTCATCAGAGAGCGTAGGCAGCACAGCTGCATCTTGAGCAAAGCACTCAATCACATCCTTTGCACTCCCAAACTCAGTCTTTGTATTCTTTGCCCAGCCTGCATACAGTGTGTACAGCATCAAGGCACAGCCTTCAGTAGTCTAGATCTGCAGCAATCAACATGGCACCTGTGCACGTGCCAGACAGAAACTGGTGTCCGATCAGGCTTGCATCTACTACGCGCCAAAATCTTGGCTTGTTGGCTTAGAAGCTTATTAGCTAGCTGATTGACCACCTTCCTCTTGTTGGTCTGATCTGTAATAGCTCTTTCGCTTACCTGCTACCAGGGCGCTGTTCCACTTGTCAAAGAGACCGGCAATCTGGGAATACATTTCTCCATGCTCCAAAACCTGCGATCCTGCCTCTATCGGCACCCATGTTGGCATGCCAGATTTGTTTGCATTAGCACTGCTAGAGGCAACTGGGACTGCAGGGAGGTTGCTACGTGGTGCACCATTGGCCGAATCGTTTCGAAGATTTGCCTCGTTTCCTTCCTGGTGTTGCTGCAAGCCTGCCTGTGGCTGCGCTGGAACTTTGCCTGAACCTCCGACCTGACTGTGTGGCTCCTCAGGGTGCAGAGCCCTGGAGAGAATGCTTCCTCGCACCACCATGGCTGATTTGCGCAGGACAGGCCCTACAAGGTGCCTGGAGGGAGCAGCTGCAGTGCTGCAGGCCTGCAGGACGGCAAGCACAGGGATGATGTATAGATAGATGCAATTAAACCACGATCTGCTCATGTCTATGGGTTGTCCATGCCTGTAAGCATCCATACGTATTCCTGAGCATGCGTCGTCGTCGCCTCTTTGTTGAAAGTTTTCGGAGTGACAAACATTGTATATTGATCTAAATAATCCTGATTGATCGTGCATGCGGAGGAGTGCCTACCTGCTTGCTGGTGAGGCGATGCTTGGAGAGAAGGAGAGCCATGTATGACACTTTATGTGAAAACTATTTGAACCGCAATATTAGGTTTGGGGATTGCGCACGAGTGCTTAAGTGGCATCCGTACATGTACTGCCCCCAGGACCGGAGGACGGGACCGGACTGCTACGTAGTAGAATCCTACCACAATACAACGTTTCCAGAGCTGGGGGAAAAGCAAGCTGGCTCGAATTCATTGTGCAGTGATTTTTGTACTCTTTAGAACTAGTAGCAGTTATAACTGAGGCTATGAGCTCAGTAGTACTGTGAGAGCTCTAATAAAGAAGTCATTCCCCTGCATGGTGCGCAGCAGAGGGATGCCCTGACTAAAGATGTAACCCTATCCTATCCTATCCTATCCTGTCCTAAAGATGGTCCAGCAAGAGGATATCGATATCGCCACATGATATCGATATGCCACCCCAAGTGTTGCGATGAATGCGGTCATTAGATCATCCATATGGCCAAACAGGCATTGCGCAATTGGTCGGGTACCGCTACGCTGAAACTGAGTGCTGAGATCCACCCCTTTAGCATTACCTACATGTTTGGCAAGGATTTGCAACTGAAGTTGCAGATATTGTTGTATCAATTGAAATGGTAAAGTATCAGAAGCCTGGCCTCTGCGCTAATCCATTGATCTGAATTGCAATATTGCATTAACGTCAATGAACACATACTATATTCAGTTGCAGGTAGCACAGCACTGCTTCTCGAGTAGTCTTAGCTATGCATGGGGTAGTGGAGCGAGCATGCAGGCAGCTGGCATCCGAGTACCAAAGCTATACCCCCTGAATGATTAGGTAGACCTGGAAAATCTTGTCAACCAAGGCTTTGAAGGCAACACTCAGAGCCTCTCTGACTCTCCATGGCTCTCAAATACCGGCTGCGCGATTCGCAAGAATGTCACCTTTGACTTCCAACCTACCAAACCCCATACAGATATCATGCCAACATGGCAATATGATATTATCAATGAATTGTTTAGCTCATGAAGGAAAGTCTTCACCCTGACCAACCTGATGAGGCCGCAATGGCCAGCACAAATGCCGGAAGTACATTGGTATACTCACTGTAGACAGAGTCAGGACCCTGCTTGAAGCTCACGAAGCAGCCAAAAAGGCAGGTATCCACGCCACCATCCAGCCAACCGTCCAGGATATAGCAACAGAAATTATGGGACTACTCTCACGTAGGAAGTCCCAACAAAAACATATCTCTGCCAAGAGCAAAAAGCTTGACAATTCTAACATGCTGATCACACCTCCCCACATTCGATCAGCCCTACATAGATGGTGCATGGCCTCCACAGAGAGGTTCTCCAACCCTCTTGAATTTGACGGTATCCTTAACACTTATTTCAGCACAAGCAACCGTGACCAGGTCTTCGGGGCACATACAGACGCCCTCTCTGTATGCTACAATGGCTTCTCCTTCTGCCATCCCCCTCATGATGATGACTTTATGTTTAGACTCCTGCGCCACGCAGTACACTCCTCCCTCCAAACCACCAAGCCAGTTGCCACCTTCATGCTTCTGCCCCACTGGAGAGGCTTTAGCTGCAACGCCTACATGAGGCGGCTTAACCATTACCCAGATCTTGCAAAAGTGCTTGCCAAATTCCCTGCTGGAAACATCCAATTCCACACCCCAGCACTGGTTCAATGCCATGCCTAACCCCACTCTACCTTTTATCCTATGCAACTCATTGTTGTCTGGAACCTTAATGCTAGAAAAGCACTTGACAGTGCAAACAAAGACTGGCTCCAACTCCTTATCTAAGATGTATCAGAAGCTCACTGGCTACCCCTGGATCCTTCAAATCCCGCCACACCACTGCGTACCCACCAGCACCTCGCATCAAACACTTGGAAAAAGAAATTCCAATTACTCCCCCCTGACATCCACAGCTGTTCACACATGTGCCCTCAGGCAAGGGCAGCCTTCCTTCCTGCCAATTACAAACAAATGTTCACACCTAAGATCAAAGACTAGAGAGAAATCACCTGCACAGATGGCCGTGTGACTAAACACAAAGATGACTTCCCACCACTTGCTGGCTCAGGCGTCTACAAACCGGGTAGGGACACTACTCCACTCTCCCAACACCTACAGCTGCACATAAAACCCAATGGCCGTGGACCTACAAATACAATCAACAGAGCAGAACTTGCAGGTATTCTTGTGGCACTCCAACAAGGGCAAATTGACATTGCCTCTGATAGTGCATCCTGCCTCTCCCAGATTTCTAACCAAGCCCTGAATCTTATGTGCATGAGGAATCACTTACATGCAGAGCTCATCTCGAGGCTATATCAAAATTGTTAGAACAATCCCCGCAAACAGTTCATTTCTACAAAGTCAAAGCCCACTCTGGCATCATTGGCAATGAGGGTGCTGACGCCTGCGCACGGTCCGCAGCCCTCACAGACACCACAGATACTGAAATCCCACATGCCAGGGACCCATTCCACAATTTTTATTGGCTCTCATTGAAGACCTCACACGGACAAAATGATAGCCTGCGACGCTCCCACGCTTTCTCAACCCGCTACCTCAACAACCTGATCGACAAACTTAAATTACACATGCACAAAAAGCACAAGCTTGGCTCTGCAGATACCTCTGGCTACCATTACAATAGCTGGCAGAGGCTCAACCATGCCATACAAACCACTTCCCCACTCACCACTGCCAATATAGAAGCTCACAATCCAACCTGTCAACTTGCTAACAAGGAAATCAGCAACTCCTTCTGGTCTACTCCTAAGATAACTCTTACAAAACAGATTAACGTAATCAAATACCGCACAGGGACATTCTACACACAAAAGCATGCCATCAGATTCAATAGGTCCTCCACCGATGGAAGATGCCCGCTGTGTGACGACATGGACAGCATTAATCATGTTGTCCTCAGATGTCCAAATCCAACTATGAGTGGTATGCACACCAACAGCCACCATGTTGGCCTTAGCTTCTGTGTGAAAGCCCTTAGCAAAGGCAGGTTTGGCTCATCCCTTATTGGTATGGATGCCTGCCGCAATAAGAGACTCCTGGATCAGGGCATACAAGTCCCTGAATACATCTCACAAGCTATTCCAGACTGTTTTTTCTCTAATGGTTCTGGCTCCCCTGCCCGGCACCAAAGCCGCCCTGATGCTGTCTTTGTGTGCTGTGTCCCAGGCAGACGAGCTCACCTTGATCCTTCCAAGATCCCTCCTCAAGACAGAGACATTCACCTTGTTGAACTGAAATTTTGTTCAGGCACCAATCCTTTCATCACTTTAGAAACTGCAGCAACGCAACATGCCCACACTATAACCAGACTTAAAACTCGCAGCTCAAGGAATCTAAACAGGAACAACAAAGTGACTGCATATTATCCTGATTGGTGTTGCAAGCACTATTTACAATGAGCACACGACCAAACCTTTTGTCAATGTGGGCCTATCCAAACACAAAGCAAAGTCCTTAGCTTCTAAGCTGAACTGTCATGCCATGCAGAGATTAACCACTATCATCAACACCAGACATGCTCTTTGCTTACAGGGGGCTTCGGGGGGGGGGGGGGGGCGCTGGGCGCGTGGAGATGGACACCTGGAGAAGGAGAGTCTGGGTGTCTGAGAGCATGGCCGACAACCCAACCAATCCCCATTAGTTCTGTTTCTTTCCCTCTCCTAGGCTAGCTGTGGCTAGTGTAGTTTTGAGGGACCTTTGGTGAGGCCCTTGCTAGTTAAGGGACCTTCCCTTGATGCACGCGGCCTGTCATCTGCGTAGACTTCTCTTTTCTTTTCTTTTGGGGCATTGGAGATGTTTGGGTTGGGGAGGTTTGTATTCGTTGGAGAATTGTTTTCTTCATTTTTGGCTGTTTTTTTATATGTCTTGGCTACAAGAAGAATTAGGAATGGTTGGAGGCATGTGAGGTGAGCTGAACATGCTTACTATGCAATACTACGAACTGATGCAACAGTGACTTTCATTTTCCTACCAAGCTGGGGAGGTCCAATGGGCACCAATATGCCAGAGGGGGTCAGTTAGGCATGTGCCCAAATATGCTTCTTTTTTGCATTTGAAGTGCGCCCACTCAGAGCTACTTCGTCTACTTGGGACAAATTTAGATCAAAAGTGTAGCTGGCGTTACAAGCTACCGGAGCTTATGCTCAGAATTTTTTAAGTTGCCCTGTGTGCTTAGATCGATTGAGCTAAAGCTCACATGGGGCACGTAAACTCAAATTCGGTGCTTTTTATGGGAAAATGGCTGAAATCGCCACGTAACGTCAACCACTGGGTCTTTTCACTCTATTTCTTTTGCATTGATAATCCTTTGTTACAAGGACCCCAATCACAAAAAAAAAACACCCAATCTGGTGCAGTGGGTGGTCAGATATGGAGTTTTGGTGGTGGAAACTAGTGCACCCCATGTGGTAGCTTTGAAACCTTAATGTTGCAGAAACCAGAGGATGCCAAGTTTGAAGAATCCCAGTCGGGGAGGACATGCGCAAGGAGCATGCAAAGAACAGACGAACTTAGGCATCAGCTGACCCCCTCTGCCAATTTGTACTCCAAACTTCTTAATACCTACCCTTACCTCTGCACGTTGGGGACTATACCCTCAACAACCCTCAGAAAAAGGAAAAGGAAAAGCTACGCAAGCGATAAACACCTCAAGTGTTAATTAAGGAAAGGGGCCACCCTGGGTGCGAACACTTTGATAGACCACCTCGCCGCCATGAGGGCTTAATCCCAGGACTACCTCCGTTTTTGGAGGCCCCCTAGGAGGCACCTTCTGCTAAACCATGCAGAATCCTCAGTCCCCTGTATTTTCGGGGACCCCTGGTCGAAATGCAACCCTCGATTATCTACAAACCTCAATTATGCTACTCCCCCCTTCTGGGTCAGCAAGGAATTCACGCTTCCTCGCCACTCCTGGAGCCTAAAAAATATCGCTGTCTGGAATACTGCAGCAAGAATCTGCCTAAATGAGAGCATCCCAACTTGGCTCACTAAATTAGCAAGAGACATCCCTGAAGCACGCAGGTGGAAAACAACCATCAGCAATGACCCAGTTCTCAATGCAAGACATTCAGACATCGAGACTGGATTGAAGAAATTTGAATAGCTACCCTCTGACCAACAGCACACCCCTAAGACCATTGTCCAAAGCCAACAACCCCTCTCGGCGCTAAACTGCATCTAGCCCAGACCTGGTCCAAAAAGTCCAGGATTGGAAAGAGTGGGCATACACGAGTGGGCATACACAGATGGTGGCTGCCTTATATACCGTGGAAGACAAGTTATAGGGGCAGGAGTCTATCACCCTGACAGTGACAGTCCCAATTATGTCCAACCAAACGGAACAGGAATTACCAATACCATTGTAAGGGCTGAATTAGCTGCAATAGCAGCTGCCACTCTCCAGGGCCACTCTTAATTGCTACTGATAGCCTTTCTTCACTCCACAAAATCAGAAAGCAAACATTGTATCCAAAGCTTCAGCATGTCCAAGGCCATATCCTTAAAATAATTTTACAGCTTGTACAAAATTCACCTATCACTATTTATCTCTACAAGGTCAGATCTCACGCTGGCATTGCGAGTAACGAATGCGCAGATGCCATTGCTAAACACCAGGCTATTCAGGGTGATTACACCAAGAAAGAAAGAAAGAAAGAAAGAAAGAAAGAAAGAAAGAAAGAAAGAAAGAAAGAAAGAAAGACTACGCTTGCCAAGTCTGGCCGCATTTTTTAAGGGAAGGTCACCTGAAAGGCAGGGCCCCACCACACAGACCAAGAGGAAGAGGTCCCTAAAGACATAACCTTCCCCTATGTCAACCTTGAAGGCAATCCTTTCCACGACACTACCTGGCTTGCCTTTGAAGAAGCTGCCCGCTCTCATGCAAGCACACCAGTACGCCCCGACTCGCCCGCCCCAAAGTTTAAAAACATTTTCCCAACCTTTGTAATGCTCTGAGGACGCACATGCATTCAAAACACATACTTGGAAATGCTAACACAGAGACAGAGTACTACTCTTATCCCTTACCAAAACCTACTCCCTACAAGCCATAAGGTTACCAATGCCTTCTGGACCATTCCAACACTTCCTTTCAAAGTCACAAAAACAAAACGTTTTCAAATACCGCACAGGAACCCTTTTAGTCAAAAACATGCAGCACGCTTCAAAATTCCCAATAGCCAATATTGTTCCCTCTGTCACGTTATATTATTGCTATTGCAAGATTGCTGCCTTATTGTTATTGCTAGTGTTGTGGCTGCCAGGTCAGTGAAATGTGCATGACAGTGATCTCGCATGACACCTCTGTGGGGAGCCAAAGAGTACCCTTCACACTTTTTTCAGGGTGTAAACATTTTCTCGTGTCAAATTTGGGAACTGAGCGCCTCAATATCGCCCACAGAAATTTTCTTAAAGTATCAGCAAAAGTCTTCTTGGGGCAGGCCTTGCCTCCGTGGACGTTGGCAGCACAGGTCGTCTTGCTTACAAAAATTGCAGATCCCTGAACACTCATCTTTCCTCGTGGTTTCACTGATAAACAAAGGCTCACTTCTAGTTGCCCTGATACAACATAAGTTGTTCAAATGAAAACAGAAAAAAGGACGAATTCCCGTCACTCGTTGAGAAAAATAGGGGGGCGTGTGGGGAACAGGGAACAATCAGCGCCAGCCATAGCCACTCCACCTACTTCCAAGGCCCGTCACCCTAGCCAGCTTTTTCCAGAACAGAGGCACATCTATCTTGTGAAGGTCAAGTACTGTGAAGGACCCAATCAGCTGGAGGCCTCCAAGCTCTCTAATCTTATGTCCCACCTTCCTTTCTTTGTGCCCCCTATCCCAGGGAGAGCAACCCATCTTAACCCTAGGATTGCAACGAGGCGGTTGCGCTAGGCCATAAGGACCAGGCCAAGACCGGTGGCCGGATGCCACTTTGGCACCTTCCTATTCCTTTATTGCGGAACGGGGGGACTTGCACCCCATCCTTATGGATTCCTGCGCACTCCGTCCGTGCTCACACCGGATATCTCTCTTAACTGGTACCAAACTTGTACCATTACATTCTCCCACAGCCACTAAGCTTCGTCCCGAAGCTTGGCGGGGCCTTTGCCATTTACTCACTATGGCGTCATTTTGCACACAAACTAGCTCGTGTCATCGGTGTGGACCAGGATCAATCTCATGAGGATTTGAACCGGGGACCTCCTGCCTAACTCGCTACCAAATGCAACGAGACGGGTGCGCTAGGCCATAAGGACCAGGCCAAGACCGGTGGCCGGATGCCACTTTGGCACCTTCCTACTCCTTTATTGCGGAACGGGGGGACTTGCACCCCATCCTTATGGCTTCCTGCGCACTCCGTCCGTGCTCACACCGGATATCTCTCTGAACTGGTACCAAACTTGTACCATTACAAGGATGATACCTGCCCAAGACAGGTAACAGAGATATTCACCTTGTGGAACTTGAATTCTGCCCTGACACTAACCCCTTACCCAGCCTACAACCAGCTGCTGAACAGCATGCTGGTACCATTTCCAGCCTCCGCACCTGTAGTCTCTAATACTTGATTAATGCAAGGTGACCTTGCACACCATTTTACTTGGTGTAGCAGGTGCTACATCATCATTCCTCCAGTTGAGCTGGGCCTTACCAGACATAACGCAGAAAGATTAGCCTCTCAATTAAGTTGCCATGCACTCCAATCTTTAACACAAATTATAAATACCAGGCACACATTATGCTTGCAGGGTTCTTTTGGAAGAGGCATCACTGGGTGCGATGCAGTTCAGAGCAGGAGGAGGAGGAGAGTCTACGCCCGCAGGCGCATGGCTGACAGCAATCCGCCCAACCCTCATTAGTTGTCCCCCATGGGTTCATAGCTTGGTTTAGGCTTGGCCTGTGAACCTCCTCGTTGAGGCCCTAGCTAGCTTGCTAGTTAGGGAATTTTCCCTCAATGCACGCAGCTGGGCCTAGCTTGCGTAGTCTTTTCTTTCTTTTTCTTTCATTCCCACCTTCCATTGAGGTTCGGCTCTATTTCTGTTCTCCCTGGCCTTGTGCCAGGGGTGCTTGTCCCTGATGTAACGCTAACCTGGTGCAAGCTGGTCCAGACCCTGACATTATCTGTGTGCTGCAGCCAAGCCAGCACTTTGCAACAAGACCACAAGAATGAGCAGCTCAGCTAGGAACATGTTAAGGAGCAGCATGGCCCTTTGTTGCATTGCATATCTCATACCAACATGTGCACGTATCATGCAAGAATGGGCGGTTGCTGATTTGAAACTTCGCAGTGCGTACACGACCACTGGCGCCGAGACTTGAAGCACAAAGCAAATCATGAACATATTTGACATGGCCTCTTACACCATATTTAGAGTAATGCTGTTCTTTACTTCTCTGAACATCATGTGGGAACATGGAAGTGTTTTTTTAAATCCAACATTTTCTGCATCCTGATGGAGTGCAAGTGGATACACTTTTCATGCTTGTTTCATGAAGAGTGACAGTGTGTGATTCTCTTTAGCGGCCGGCAACCCGTCCGATCCTTGTTATTTCTGTTCCTTTCCCTCTCCTAGGCTAGCTGTAGCTAGTGTACTTTTGAGGGACCTTTGGTGAAGCCCTTGCTAGTTAAGGGACCTTTCCTTAATGCACGCCGCCTTTGGCTTGCGTAGTCTTTTCTTTTCTTTTTTCTTTTCTGATTCTCTTTAGCAGTTGGCACTTCTGAACTCAGCTCAAGGACTTGTTTCCTTCTCCAGTTGACACTCAAACTTGTTCACAAATTTGGATTGGTTTGGTTACAGGCACCTTTTGCTTCAGCTAAGCTGCCCTTGTAGGCAGGTACAGCTTTGTAACCCTGTCCTATCCTACCCTTAGTTGCATGGTTATTGGCAACTCTGGGCATGTTGACGTGTGGTAGCCCCGCGCGGTACAACGCATACACCATAGGTGCGCCATCCGAGAGTGGGATTCGAGAATCATCTGTGGCAGAGGCGTATCCTTCACAGGAAACCAAGCTACCAGCATTTGGGGTTACATTTGTAGATGGGTGCGCGTGTTGGCGCAATTGCACACGTGTCTAAGGCCATTGGACTTTGGCCCTGGATGTGTCTGAGCACGGACACGGACTCTGGAACATGGACTGAAGGTTAGGAGGCTGGGGGGACGCTTGCACTGCCCTGCATGCTTGGTGGGTGGCAGCAGCACTTGATGCAGCTGAGAAGCTACTCTGATGCAGAAGCACACACCAGCCAGAAGCATTTGTGTTTGTATGTGTCTGGAGTATGGGAGCCTTTGAAGATATTACTTGTGAGCTGTGGCCAGATACATTGCCTGAGATGCAAGATGGGTTGTGCGCATCACTGAATTTAGGCTTCGAAGTCTTATTTAAATAAGCTCAAATTTGTTCGCAAGCATTTTACACACAGCACGCCAGTAGATGCCTCTGCGTTGAGAAAAGAGAACAGTACTGAGATTTGTGTTGCTTGCCACCCATCAGCTATGCTCTGAACTGATCACCCAAGCCTCGTTGATAGGGATTATTGAATGTGATGCAACTCTGCTTTGCATGCATTGACTGGCCTGAGCAAACACTGTGACTTAGAAAAGGAGCACAGGAAGTGTTGCCTCATCATGCTGCTCCGCATGATGGAAGAGCATGCCTCAGGGAGCGGCCGTGAAGGCTTCAAAATTGTCGTTGCAAGCTTGAGTTATTTGTTGAAGGCTTTGTACTGAATCGTTGTTCATTGTACCACCTGCTTGTAGGACAGTAAATGTGTGGTAATTCAGGTGATTCAGCATGACATAATCCTTGCAAAAAACATGTAGGTAATGCTGAGGGGTGTAGCTCAGCACTAGGGTCATAAGTATAGCTCATGAGCTTGAGCGTTGCGGTACCCGACCAATTGCCTGTTTGACCATGATTGAATGACCGCATTCATCGCAATACCTGGGGTGGCATATCATGCGGCGTTATCCTCTTGCTGGACCATCTTTAGGATAGGATAGGATAGGATAGGGTTACATCTTAGTCAGGGCATCCCTCTGGCCTTCTGCGCAGCATGCAGGGGAACAACTTCTTAACTGAGCTCTCACAGAAAGCCTCAGTGATAGCTGCTACTATTTCTATTTAGTATGGAGAATCACAGCACGTTGGGGCCTGCTTGCTTATCCTCCAGCTTTGCAAACGTAAAATTGTGGTATAATTCTACTACGTTGCATTACCTCCGGTCCTGGGGGCAGTACTTGTACGGATACCTTAAGCATGTGTGCGCCCCCCTATCCTCATATTGCATTAAAAAACTGTTTTCACATAAAGTGTCATATATGACTCTCCTTCTCTCCAAGCATCGCCTCACCAGCAAGCAGGTAGGAACTCCTCCGCATGCACGATCAATCAGGATTATTTAGATCAGTATACAATGTTTGTCACTCCGAAAACTTTCAACAAAGAGGCGACGACGACGCATGCTCAGGAATACGTATGGATGCTTACATGCATGGACAACCCATAGACATGAGCAGATCGTGGTTTAATTGCATCTATCTATACATCAGCCCTGTGCTTGCCGTCCTGCAGGCCTGCAGCACTGCAGCTGCTCCCTCCAGGCACCTTGTAGGGCCTGTCCTGCGCAAATCAGCCATGGTGGTGCGAGGAAGCATTCTCTCCAGGGCTCTGCAGCCTGAGGAGCCACACAGTCAGGTCAGAGGTTCAGGCAAAGTTCCAGCGCAGCCACAGGCAGGCTTGCAGCAACACCAGGAAGGAAACGAGGCAAATCTTCGAAACGATTCGGCCAATGGTGCACCACGTAGCAACCTCCCTGCAGTCCCAGTTGCCTCTAGCAGTGCTAATGCAAACAAATCTGGCATGCCAACATGGGTGCCGATAGAGGCAGGATCGCAGGTTTTGGAGCATGGAGAAATGTATTCCCAGATTGCCGGTCTCTTTGACAAGTGGAACAGCGCCCTGGTAGCAGGTAAGCGAAAGAGCTATTACAGATCAGACCAACAAGAGGAAGGTGGTCAATCAGCTAGCTAATAAGCTTCTAAGCTAACAAGCCAAGATTTTGGCGCGTAGTAGATGCAAGCCTGATCGGACACCAGTTTCTGTCTGGCACGTGCACAGGTGCCATGTTGATTGCTGCAGATCTAGACTACTGAAGGCTGTGCCTTGATGCTGTACACACTGTATGCAGGCTGGGCAAAGAATACAAAGACTGAGTTTGGGAGTGCAAAGGATGTGATTGAGTGCTTTGCTCAAGATGCAGCTGTGCTGCCTACGCTCTCTGATGAGGTGGGTGATGGCCATGACTTAGATCCTTGCCCAAGATGTCATTTTCATACAGTGGTGTGACAGGCTTGTCCTTATGAAGCTAGCAGCAACCTTCATCTCTTGGGACTGCAACAATGCCATTTCTAACCCCATTTTCCGCGTAAGGGGAAATGGTATCCTTTGACACCTTTGACACAGATCTTCCGCCATGCACTCTAGCAATACGCCCCTGCATGATCCACTGAGATTGACCAAGCCATGTGCTTATGCATCTTTTTCAACAGTGAAAGCAGCACCCTTGATTCTTTGCCTGGTAACCTTGTGAATGCTGTCTTCCGCAAATTTTGGTCTTGCAGCTGAAGACTGGGCTTGACGACATCCGAGATTACTTTGACAGGTCTCAAGGCAAAGGCACTTCCTTCTTGGCCAGGGTGCGTGTCACACTTGCTTGAATTACTGCCTGTACGGATTTAAGCTATGGGCTTGCAAGCCATTTTCTGCAGCAATTCCAGCTTGTCAAGCTACCTTTCAGGAGTGGATTCATGCTTACTGCCCAGGCAAGCAGCACTAGTCATGAGTCAGGAGGGTTGAGCAGTAACCATATGGTCCTTTTCCTTCCTGAAGATTGCACTTCAATGAGGATTCACAGAGATGTGATTGCCCTGCACTTGCACTGCAGAACCCTGTTGGGAAGATTGTGCCTGGGCAGCGTGTGATCAAGATGATTGGGACTGATGTCGCAATTGACCAAGGCTTGTACGTCTTCCAAGTGGTGAGTAAAGCTTTTGGAAGAATGTTCCTGTTGTCCATTGCATGCATAAGTGTATTTAGTGTGCACCTATAGGCTTGCGGCATGTCTGACACATCTCCTATGTCAATCCCTGAATTTACTTTGCTTGGCCGAAGTAATTTTCATGGTCAACTGCCCACATTTTTTATCTTTTCAAGGGTACCTACCGCTCACACTCTGCAACGTCACACGCGCAGGACAACAGTACCGAGCTTGAGGCAAGCAAGCGGGAGAGGGTGAAAACCCTTGCTCGATTCACTTTCCTGTACAAGAAGCAGAAAGACGGCAGCTGGAAAATTGCTAACTTCCACTCATCCCAGCAACCTGACTACGTTGCTGAAAGGGGCTTGGTGCGTTTGCCATCTGCATGCTTGTTGTTCACCATGGGCTTGGTTTAAATTGGGAGGGATTGCTAGATGAAAGAAACAAAGAAAGATGAACTATGTAGGTGGAGGAGATTCTACACCCTACGTCAATTAAGGGAAAGGAGGCACCTTGGCTCAAAAGAGCCGTGGGTCCCCTCCACAACAAAGCTACAAAACCAGAAAGTGCCAGTTCGGATCTGATGTTAATTTGACATGCCACTTAGTTGAGCTTTTGATCTGGTCGTATAGTGTTCATCTTGTTCACCAGATCAAACAGTCCAGGCACTGCTTCACAGGCTGCTGAAATGTAATACCCTTGCAGGTTGTGCAACACCTGCATAGGTGGTTTGATGCGTTGTTTGACAAAGGTAAGCCCAGTCAACATTTGTTGTATGGAGGAAACCAGGCTTACTCGTAACCCTGCATGAGCAATGCCTTGTGCAGTCTTGGAGTCAGTGACATCTAACACACGAAGTCCCCATGCCAACTGTGATGTTTGGGTGAAGGCTTCACAACCGATGCCTTCATAAAGCACAGCTTAAAATGCATCACATAAGCATGTCGGCTAGCAATGACCTGTTGCTCACAGGTCTGCATATTTTATAAAATGCATTACCTAGTCTTGATGACGCGTTTCACTGCAGGTCACATCTAGTGGACTAATTCCTAACAACCTGTGCTTTATTTCTTGCATCATGCTCGTTACCAAAAACATGCATCCTCCTCATTTTATACAGAGGCCCTTGCTGGTGGTGACACACTGGCAAATGTGGAGGCTCGTGCGCAGCGCACCGCAGACCTGTATGCACCAGATGCTGTCCTTTTGGCAACAGTGTCTCCCCTGGTAGGTGTCACTCTGCACAAAAGGTTGTAATTTCTGCAAGATTGGCATGGTTTTGGGCTCCAACCGCTGGAGGAAATGCCTCTGGAAAGCAGAGATGGAGCTACCAATCCAGGAAGGCCCATCTGACTGCAGACAAGAAAATTTCCATATTGAGTCACCAAATTGGTACTTAACATGTACATAAAGACCGCTGTCCTTTGTGCAGGTCCGTGTTGGGCGCAAGGACATTGTTGACTACATGCGCTTCTTCGTCTCTCTGAGTGAGTACCTTCACTACTCACATCTTCAATGTCTTCACTCCAGACAGGCTCGTTGTGCACTCATTTTTACACATGGGTGAGGGTAAAGCTGTTGGAAGGTCTCCTTTTGCTGGTCTTGCTGACGGCGCTTCTTTCTTTTGTTGTGTGGATATCATGCTGATTTTTTTGCTTTTGCATTACTTTCTGGCTCTGAGGCTCTTTTCCAGTCAATGCACTCTTGTCTGCTTTCCAGCCAATATTTTTACATCCACAATTTGTGTTTGCTGCACACAGATCCCCGAGGAGAGGTCCTGAAAGATGAAAAGGGGCAAGAAATTTTGGACATCAAACTTTTGAGTAAGTGGTTTGCATGTACAAGTGGTTGAGAGCAGGGATCCCCCTGTAACCTAGCATCTCAAAATGCCAAATGATGACACCTTAGCCAGCTAGCTAGGCGATACCTTATGACTCTGAGCTTGCAGTATTGCTTAGACCAGGGCAGATGCCCTATCTTGATTGGATAGCAGCCATTCTTTTGCATTGTTGAACATCTTTCTGGTAGTTAATTTAAGTCCTATAACTTACGGTATGTATTGCATTATTCCAGCAGGAGTGTTAATCAGTTGTGGCCTGGGTCACTTTGTACACACATGGTCGTACTCGATTCTGGTGTGCAGGCCCTGATGCAAGCTCCATCACTGGCCTCTACAAGTTTGAGACAAATGACGGCAAGGGTGGCAGACAGCAGGTCCTGGCCCGCTTCTCTTTCACATACGTCAGGAACGAGGAAGGCAAGTGGCTCATCACAGCGCACCACTCATCAGCAATGCCAGCGGATGGGCCCCGGAATGGGCAATCCATCAAAAGTCCCTTGGCAGCCAAGGATCTGCAGCACTTTGAGATGGTGGATTTCTGAGTGATAGAAGGTGCTCTTGTGTGCATCCTGTGAAAATGGGCTGTGGCTCAGTTAAATTTGCTGCTGATCTGAAGACTGCCCAACAAGTGTTACGACTTGATAGCGGACTTCTGTCTCATGGGGTATGTCACAATGTCCAGATCGTATAAGATGGTTTTGAGGCTTGTTCAAGAAACGGTCATTTTGAATATTGGGGAGGTAGGTGAATTTGGGATTGGGTGCAGGAGCTGTGGATATGCCAGCAGGATGTTCTCTTTTTTCCTCCAAGTTGGCTAACCAAAATGAATGAGAAAATGGATTTCCTCCGGGGCCTGCGCTAGGGATCCCAGTATCAGCCTCGTTATTATTGGCTTGGTGTGCCTGATATTTTGCATCTGCACATTCATTACCAGCATGGGATTTTTCTTTGTAGACACAAATATTGGTTTGTGAGTTGCTAATGAGGGTAGATATGTTTTTTAGGACATCCCTTTGAATATTTTGTTTGTGCTTCTCTGGGTAGATAAGTTCTTTACGTATTTGATGAAGAGAGGTGAGACTGTCTGAGGCAATGTGTGACTAGAAGTGCGTGATGGCAGCAGCAATTGCTGCTAATTCAGCTCGGCATATGGTGTTGGTATTCCAGCACCGTTAGGCTCAACAAAACTTCTGCTGTCAGTGAGAGGGCAGTAGACGCCTGCTCCAATTTCTTGTATGCCATTCTGGATTTAAAAACTACCATCTGTGTAAGCCCATGTCCTCCAGTCAGGGACTTTGAGCTTGAGGTCTAAGAAGAAAACGAGCTAATTTGGTTCAGAGACCGTATGACGCCCCCCCCCCCCCCCCCCGCCAAACAGTGGAGGAAAAAAAGGTGAGCTCTGACCCAAGACTGAGACAAAGATGTAGCCACAGTCACAGCTAAAATTTGAGGAACCTCAGCCCTTTTTATGCACGCGGTTAGCCTTGGACTTCTTATCTTTTTATTTGTATTTTCTTTTAGATACCAGCCACAAGCAAAAGTGTGTGGAAACTCAACCATTCTGCTGCACGGCATGACATGCTTGGCCCTCAGCTCACAAGCACCACCCTCTGTTTCTGTTTCAAAATTAAAAAGTTATACAATCACCTCATCAATTGTGGTCAAGCAGAAACATTGGCTCAAAGAGTTGTAAGTTTATATTTATTCCGGCTTGTGCGGGGCAAGGTACCTTATACAGGGGCAGACTACCATAGAAACCAAAAACCTGGCCTTCCAGAAGAAATAGCAGCCAAAGAGAGGGAGATAAACTGAAAGCGCAGCCAAGGCAAAAGGCAGGCAGGAAGGCAGGCAAGGCATACAGAGGAAACCAGAGAGGTGCAGATAAGTTCTGTCTGGGGAAAACACAAGGGGCAAGAGCAAAACTAAACCAAAAAAAGTCTGCAAATGCCCCAAGAACGGAAATAATGTTGAAAGAAAGAGAGAAAGACTACGCTTGCCAAGTCTGGCCGCGTGCATTAAGGAAAGGTCACCTGAAAGGCAGGGCCCCACCACACAGACCAAGAGGAAGAGGTGGCACAGAAATAATGTTGACCTTATGGCAAGAGCGGCAATGAGAACAGGTCACTCTTCTCACTTGCCTATAAGAACCTCAGTTCTTCTGCTGCCAGTGGGTAGAAAACTAAAAAATCCCCTCCACCACGAAACTGAAACAGAAAAGGCTGGTGGGAATATTTAGGGTCACAAGGAGCATCCAGCTCTAGAAAGGAAGGAATGAAGGAAAGAGGGAAGAAAAAAAATAAAGAGAGCCTACGCTTGCCTCAGGCTGCGTGTATGAAGGAGGCTCCCCACCGACGGGGCCCAATAAAACCCCCCAAGTCGACCCCAAGACTTCAAACCGAATCTCAGGCCCTTAACACAAGCGTCTTAGTACGTGCAGCCCTGCTACACTACCAACCAGGGGAGCTCCAGAACCTGCTGTAATGTCATGATATGAGCCTGCTGTGATGAGAACGTGCTGCAAGCTAGTTGAGTTAGTTGGACAGTGACGTGTATCCTTGTGACAACGCACCTGAGGCTGTGTTGACAGAACTATGCATTTGGGACATGTAGTAACACCATCTTGTTCTTCTCTTTGTGTAAACTCAGTCCAGTCCGCTAATAAAGAAGGCCATGTTGGAGTAAGCTCTCCAGGCCCTAGGAGGAGGAAGCCAGCAGTGCCACGCCAGTTAATTGCATCAGTCCAGCAGCCGTGCATACAGCGCCCTAAGTCCAGTTTCTTTGCTATAAGCATTGCCCAGCTATCCAGAGTCTCTAGAGTATGGGCCATATCTGTCAGTAAGCTCTGTCCAAGTCTGCTTGTTGCTGTGCGCCACAGCATCAACTCTCTTCTCTCTTTCCTTGTCTCAATATCAAATGCTCTCTCTGGTCATGGGATGTTAAGACACTGCTCTGGCTGCGTCACTTTCTCAGCTTAACAGTAAGGAACATTTATTTAATGGTGCAGTTACTGGTGACAAGCTTGTATGTACACTGTGCAGGATGGGCATGGCGCTTACGCTCAAGCTTAGTAGCCCATGGAGGTTGCTTAGTTGTCGATTTGATCCAAAGTGTGCTCAGTAAAACGAGTCCCGCCGACACCTAGGAGCATGGTGTAAAACGTTATAGCTTTGCCCTGATGTTGTTGCTGTGCCGCCTTAAGCTGCTGTCCAGGTCTTTTGTCTTGACGGTACTTGCCTTCAATCAAGTGTATGTTGCACAAGTTGGTGTAGTTGTCGAGCGTGGGAAGGTTGCTTTTCTTTTGTTGGGTCCCTTGCCCACTTCATAGCACCTGGCGTGAGCAGGAAAAGAAAAGGAAAAAACTGTGTAGACAAAGGAAACTCTCCCTACATCAATTAAAAAGAAGGAGACACATTGGCTCAGAAGAGCCATGACTCCCCTCCACCACAAAGCAGCAAAATATAAAGGGCTGGTGGGGATCTGAAGGGTTATTGGAAGCACCTGGATCCAAGACCTGGCTGTGAGAAGCATACATTTTCTCGATTTTGGTGAGGCCCTAGCTAGCTTGCTAGTGAGGGTACCTTTCCTTAATAACACAGCCGGACCTGGATTGCGCAATCTTTTCTTTTCTTATGTTCTTGAAAGCATGCCTGTTGGCAACGAGCTTGTTGGCATACTATACAGAATGGTCATGGAGTTTGCGAGCAAGTTTAATGGCTCGTTGGTGGTCTATACCGTTTGTTTGAACTGGTTAAGGGTACGCTCGGTGCAGCAGGTCCCACCAACGCCCAGAGAAATGGTGTGGAACGTGACAGCTTTCCACAGATCTGCATGCTGCCACTGGCACTGTGTCGTCCTAGTTATGTCTTGGCGGAGGAGCGCAGGAGAAGGAAAGTCCAGGCGCCCAGGAGCATGGCGGGCAACCCTCCAGATCCTCATTACCTCTGTTTATGGCTTTCTCCTAGGTTAGTTGTTTCTAGTTTAGGTGTGAGGGCTCTTTGGTGAGACCCTTGCTAGCTCGCTAGTTAGGGAAAATTTCCTGAATGCACGCGGTCTTTTGGCTGGCATAGGCTTTTCTGCTTTTCTTTCATACGGGTAACCTGTTTAATGATAAGCATGCAGTCTGCTCACACGTCTACTAGCCTGAAGTTCCCCTTCAGCTAGCAAACATATATGGAGCTATTCAAATCTCTCAGCTTTTCGATACCATGACATTTTCTGGTCAACTGTGCCCAAGGAAGTAGCATTTTCCCATAGAGGTCCCCTGCAATCATGGACACAAAATTGCAAAAGAAAATGTGTAAAGAGGTGCAAGCACAAAATAGACAGGCAGCAAACCATAACCTTCAGGTAAAACCCACAAAGCTGTGGCCACTTCACAGAAATTAAGCAGGTTAACCACAGAAATTAAGCAGGTTGAACGTCAAATGAAACGCTTCATTTCACTTAAAGCAAAAGGAACAAGAATGAAAAGAAAAGAAAAACTACGCAGGCAGTGAAAATACTCCCCACATCAATTAAGGAACAGAGGATACCTAGGGCCGAGGCACCGTGTATCCCCTTCACCAAGAGAAACAAAACAAATAAGTCAATGGGGATCAGGAGGGTTACTAGCAGTAGCCCGTGCCTGATTTTGCCGATGAGAGTTGAGAGAAGTCTTCTCAAGAGCGCGTCTGGTGCTAACAAGTTTATAAGCGTACTGAACAAAATGAGTATGAAGCTTCAGAACAAGCCTGGTGGCTGTATGAGTGTCAAGACCAAGCTCTTTGAGAGGCTCCAGAGTGTGGGGGGTGTATATGACCCCTCCCACACCTAACAGAATGGTATGGAGGGTGACGTGAGCTGAGGCCCTTGAAAGATCAAGACAGAGGTCGAGGTGCTGTTGCTTGGAGGCCTCCAGTTGGTTCTTGGGCCTGGTGTCTTCACAAAATTTGACCTCTGAAAGAGTCTACGAGATGGACGTGCCTCTGCTCTGGGAGGAGCTGACTAGGGTGACGGACCTTGGAAGTAGGTGGAGTGGCTGTGGCTGGCGCTGATTGCTCCTTATTCCCCCCGCATCCCCCTCTACTTCTCAACGGATACCGGGAATTGGTCCTTGGCACTCTTTTCGTTGGAACAACTAAGATGGCATCGGGGCGGCTGGAAGTGAGCCTTTGTTTGCCAGGGAAACGACGAGGGAAAATGTATTTGGGAAGGGTTCTGTTTGTTGAGTGTTCAGGGATCTGCAGGTTCTGTAAAGCAAGACGATCTGCGCTGCCAATGTCCATGGAGGCAAGGCCTGCCCCAAGAGGTCCTTTGCTGACACCTTTAAGGAGGATTCTGCTGGCAATATTGTGGCGCTCAGTTACCATATTTGATATGGTGGAATGCTTACATCCTGAAAGAATATGCAGGGCACTGTCTGGCTCCCCACAGAGAGGACATTGTAGGCTGGAGGACATTTTAAAGCGCACTGCATGCTTTTGATTGAAGAAAGTACCTGTGCGGTAGTTGAAAACGTTTCGCTTCATTTAAAAAGGAAGCTTTGGCATGGTCCAGAAGGCATTGCTAATCTTTTTATGGACTGTAGGAAGTAGGCTTTGGTAATAAGATTAGTAGCCTGTCTCTGTGTTAGCGTTTCCAAGTCTGTGTTTTGAATGCATGTGCGTCCTCAGAGCATCATGAAGGTTGGAAAAGTGTTTAAGCTTTGGGGCAGGTGGGTTGGGGTGCTCTGATGTGCTTGCATGGGAGCGGGTAGCTTCCTCGAAGGCAAGCCAGGTGGTGTCATGGAAAGGAATACCTTCAAGATTCACGCAGGGGAAGGCTACGTCTGCGGGGGTGTCATCACCTTGAATAGCCTAATGTTTGGCAATGGTATCTGCACATTCGTTGCCCGCAATACCAACATGAGATTTAACCTTGTAAAAATAAATGGGAGTAGGTCAATTGCGCACAAGCTGTATTATAATTTTGATAATATGGCCTTGGACATGCTGACGGTGAAGCTCTGGGTACAGTATTTGCTTTCTGATTTGTTGGAGTGAAGAAAGGCTATTGGTGGCGATGTGAGAGTGGCCCTGGAGAATGGCAGCTGCTATTGCAGCTAATTCAGCGCTTACGATGGTATTAATGATTCCTGTTTTGTTGGTTGGACATAGCTGGGCCTCTCCTTGTCGGGGTGATAGACTCCTGCTCCTATCACTTGCTTTCCTAGGTGGATATGGCAGCTGCCATTTGTATATGCCCACTCTTTCCAGTTTTGGACTTTACGGATCAGGTTAGGGCTAGATGAGGTGAGTGGTGGGAGGAATTGTTGGCTATGAACTGTATTTTTAGGGGTTTGTTAATGGTCCGAGGGTAGCTTTTCAAAATATTTGAAACCAGCCTCAATGCCTAGGTATCTGGGGTTGAGAACTGGGTCATTACTGATGGTCGTTTTCCACCAGCGCGCTTCAGGGATGTCTCGTGCTAGATCAGTGAGCCAAGTGGGGTTGGTTTCATTTAGGTGAACTCTTGCTGCAGTGTTCCAGACAGCGATAATTTGTAGTTTCCACGAGTGGCAGGGGAGCATAATTTCCTTACTGACCCAGAAGGGGGGAGTAGTATATTTGAGGGTCGTTGGGAATATGGTTCCCAGTGTGCAACAGAGATGAGGGTATGCATTGAGGAGTTTTGAGTACGGGTTAGTGCTCATTGGACCTCCCCAGCTTGGTAGGAACATGTAAGTTGCAGTGGCGTTACTTTATTGTATTGCAGAGTAAATGGCATGTTTGAGGGTAAGGTACATGACATGGTCGTCATAAATCGGATGACATGTTGAGGATCCAGAGAATTTGGATGAGAGGGCATTATGTATTGGTCCAAAGACCCTGTCTCGGGGGTGTTCACTCCAATAGTGGAGGTGGTATGGGTTGTTATCTAGTAGTGAGGCCATTTTTTCTTGGGTTACTAGGACCCATTTTTGCATGGCTCTGTGGATGTGATTAGGTAGGATGCGCATGTATGAATTCTTTATTTTTTCACTTATGTGTTTATCGCTGTTCAAGATTGAGCGTGAGAAGAGGCCCATGAGCTCGGAGGCTAAGCTTTTGGGAGGAGGCTGGATTGTGTCGTGTATCCCACTGTGCTTGGCTCTGTCAAATGCATTGTGGAGGATATTATTGCGCTCTGGGGTAAGCATCCCTTTACATTTGCCATTTGTGCCGTAAATGCATGCCACCTGTAAGGAGTGGACCTCTGGCAACACCAGGGGTGGTATTCAAGGCGTGGAAGGGGAGTGGGCAGTATCTACACTGGGGTGAGGGTCTGTTGTATTATTGGGCTTAGATCTAATGAGGTCGACTGTTGTATACAGAAATCACAACGTCCAGTTCCAATAATGTCTGCCAGTAGGTTTGTGGGATAAACATCAAAGGTGGCCTTGTTGCGGAGGTCAGTGTCTAGTTTTTGTTTCCATGTTGAAAGATGGCTACATAGGTCGCGGTGCTGAGGAAAAAGAATGAATTCCATAGCTGCAACAAAATTGTTGTTTGTTGTTTGTTTGTGTTTTCCACTTGTATGTTTTGTCTCTTTATTACGTTATGCAAGGGGCCAGTCCAGACCATTATAGCCTAACCAGACCAAAACCATTTAAGCTAGATGAGCCAATTGGGAACAAAATTAGCTTGTGTCGAGCTCTTAAGTGTGGCATCCTTGCAAAGAGGAGACCAGATAAATTTCAAACACCTATATAGGTACTTAAAGTGTGTTTGTAAGAAACTCACGTTTACTAGTGTTAGTCAAAGAAAGAAAGAAAGAAAGAAAGAAAGAAAGAAAGAAAGAAAGAAAGAGAGTTATTTCTTGACTAAACTGACTTATAGGCTGTATGCACTAAGGATAGGTTTTCAAACTGCAAGCCACGTAGAGTCTCACCAAAAGGCCCTCAAACCTATGCATGGAGCCTTGCCTAGGAGAAATCCTGATACAATAGCTTATGTGGATCTGGCCATGCTCCATAAACGCTGTAACTTAACTTGAAGGCTATCCTGAGCCTTCAGCAATGCTCTGTACCACACTGTCAATCACCCCTTGGTGAAAGCATTGATGAAAGCATCCACTTTAAATGCTCTCCTTGCATAAGAACTATTAGGTCCTTGCAGTTATCAGTCTTTATGAGGCCCTTGTGCTCATGAGTGATTAAAGGACTGACATTCCGTGGCGCCAAGGGCAATCTGTAACGTAACGCAATCAGTAACGTGACTCACGAAACCATTGAGCATATAATATGACAAGAGTACCCAACCCCTTTCTAGTTTGCTAGTAAGGGAACCTTTGCTTCATGCCTGTGGCCTTTTGACTGGCTATAGTGTGAAACTAAACTGGTCAAAAAGGGAAATATTGTGAGGGTTGAGGTCAATCTTCACATTCTTCACTCTTAGTATTTCCTTGTTTCGCTTTCTTTATCTTACTGTGCAATATCCAGCCCAACACTACAGTATGGCAGCAAAGCCGGGCGCCTGGTCGCCATAGTGCGCTGCTTGCTTTTCTCGGGGGTAGTAGATCTGGCAAAGCAACATCGCTGGTGCACCTGACGCCAGGCATCCTGCATCATATGATATGCAGCAGCTGGACGCGCTATCTTGTCTGAAGAGTGGTGGATGCTCGTGGTGTGATGCGCGTGCAAGTGAGTGATGGGCCTGTCACCCTCAGTTCCCAGGAGCATGACACCTCAGGGGAGTCACCATCATGTATGGAATATGAAACGTTGAGATTCCTTGCATGGATGTATAGGAAAAGTAGCCGACTTTAGTTGTGCTCAGCAGAAAGCTGCTGGGCATGACTTTCCTTGGTTGGAAGGCTGACAGTGCTGACTCTGCTTGTCGTTGAAGGTCTGGATACTCCAGTCTTTCAGCTATCATCTCGCTCTCTTTTCCGTTGCTGAACTTGTCTTCTTTCTCTGCCTGCCGTGCTTCTCACTTTAAACTTCGTGGTGGGGAGGTCATACAGTCTGTGCACCAATGTGGTCCCCTTTGCTTAATTGATGTGGGGAGTGTTTCACTGCCTACGTAGTTTTCTTTTCTAGGAAAAGTATCCTGGGACTGGAGCTTGGGGGGGGGGGGGGGCACCGTGCCCAGAGTGACTGTGTTGGGAACTCATGCAGAGCAGAACAGACACATGAGTACACGGGCCTGTGATGCTTAAAGGGAGTGGATGATGAGCCGCAGAGATGCTAGGCGTGAACAAATACAAGTCTAGGCTGCCTGTGGTTTTGCTTTGTTCCCTGGAGGCATGTGTGGCTTGTCGCTTGGTGCTGAAAACACAGTTGAAGCTGGAACCTGTGGTATGGTGTGTCTTGCACATGTCTGAACATGCAAGTAGCGTGCACTCAACCCATGGGCTGGCTGGTGCTGCAGTAACCTTTTTGAAGTGGCCTGGACTGGAAGCTCATGTATGGGTCAGGCCATGTGGCACTGGCAGGCTTGCAGACGGCTGGAGTTGTCGCAATTGTTGTCGACATCTCTAGCCAAGTGTTCATGGGGATTCCCACCGTTTCTCCTGCATGGCTCTGTGTCAAGCTAGGGAATGCAAGAGCTGTATGCTATGCCAAGGAATGGGCGGTGGTTGCAGCATGCCACAGACTTCGATATATTATTATGTGTGGCTAGGGGGAAGGAAGGCAAAAGGGTAGTAGTTCTGCGTAGCTGTAGGGCCCTTTTCAGACGGCAGGGGAGTTGGCACTGTGGCCACACATGCTGGCAAACTCTGCTAGAACAGACATGAGGAGCATGCGTGTGGGCAGCTCCAGAAAAGTTGGGCCCGCAGGTAATGTTGGTCATTGTAAAGTTGCTGGTGTATTTCTGTGCAGGTGGCAATGTGCTGCACAGGAGGGAGGCCAGGGTTGTTTTGCAAAGTTGGCTTTCATGCATGGTTTTGTCAGCTTTGTGAGCAATTCCCTGAATGTGTAGACATCAGAACGCTTGCGTGGAATGCATTGCGTGAGAAGCACAGCACAGGGGTGTGGGTTGTTTTGCCTGGACACACTGTGGTGTGGCATGGAACAGCTCACAGGGACATATCATATTATTGATACATGTTTTGTTTATCCAGGGGTATACCACACGATGGGTGGTGATGGCTGAGTATGGATTATAATGGACCTGAAAACAAAACGTCTTGTTTTGCCAATTTGAGCTGCTTGGCAATGGAGACTGATGTGTGGACGTGAAGTGGCCACCATGGAGTTGGATATTTGCTTAGATAATTGGTGCTGACTAGGTATTAACTATAACTTGTGATTGGACATATTTTTGGGCTGTGCTAAAAATGATTGTGTGTGTGTGTGTATGTGTGTTGTCACGCGAGATTGATGTCGTTGCTAGATAGCTGTCAAGACCTTCAGTTTGGCGGTTGGTAGTTGGACCTGATATTTATGATGGCTGAAAGACTGGCAAAGCAGTATTGAAGACTTCATTTTCCCGGTATCGATTTTGGTTGTATCATTACCCACCCTTTGAAGAGAACGCCTCCGTGAGTACGTCCGGTTAAGGCCATCATTCCTTGGGGAGGGGACTGGTGTTTTGTCCCAAAGCACGGTAACGTACTGCGTTTGTCAAGTTCTCTTCCAGCTCGTGATAGGTAATTTCCAGTTACAAGGGGGAAGACCGGGAACATGAACAAAATTCTGGCCTGCATGGCCTGCCAAACGCAGAGAAAGAGACACGGAGAAGCACAGCTGCGACTGAGTGATTCCAGCCAGGGAATCAGCCAGCAGAAGGTGCAGCTAGAGTGTAAGTCGAGCTGCTCAGGGAGTAGCAGCTGTCCTTTGCGCTAGAGTCACCTAGCCTCTGGTAGTAGATGGTCAAACTAAGTCGGTGAATCACATGCCACGGCTATGTGGCATGACAGTTTTGTGAAATGTTTTTGCTTAAGCAAGCTTGTAGTGCAGAAGGATGCAACTTTTGAATTGCGAGTAGCGTGTTGCCCGGATTGCTGTTTTAACAAGGAGGTCAATATCATGGAAACGCTACAGCTCTGCCCATGCGCTCCATTGTTTTAACACTAGAGCCAAATGCTGCGCTACACAATTGAGACAATGAAATTCAACGTCTGTACCACTACTTGAGTCAAATAATTTTGACCTAGCCTGCTAGCAGGCTTCCAAACCGCTTCCCCCTTCTTGTCCCTTTCGCCTGCTGGTTCCATTTGGGAGCCTGGAGCAGTTGTACAGGTTGCTTGCAGGCTTGCTTCTTGAACCCTTTGACCCCTTGCTTGGTATGGTACTGCTCTGCTCTGCCCCGCTAGCGGAGCACATGAGCGCTGTGCCCTCCATGATGCGCTCTGCATGATGGGGCCTGCCCCCTCACTATGGTGGGGTGTGCACCAAGACGGCTGATGCTGTGCTGGGATGGGAAGAGCAGGAGGCCTGGGCAGGAGGAGCAATCCGCTTAAATAACTCCCGTCCCCTCCCTTCTTGACATGCTAGGCGTCGTGCAGGTGTGCGCGCAGTGGACGGACTCGGAAGGCAGGAAAGCGGTTCAGCCTTGTGAATGAGGCGTGCAACACCTTGACTTCCTACAACTCCAGCCATTAGCGAATGCACGAATGACGAAAACTTGCCTAAAAGGTGCTGATACTTCCCCTTACATGGCCTCCCCAGCGTCGTTCAACAGCTCAACAAGGGGGGATTTTGCGGGGTCTATTGTTTTCTTTGATCGGTCGCAAATTTGGAGAGTTGTCTGTCGAGTGTGCAACATCCGACGGTACTAATGTACGGGGCGTACGGGATACGTGCACGAAGTGGTATGTATGAGTTGGTATGTACATACGAACTGTTGTAGGGTGTGTGCATACTCGTCAGAGAGCAGAATTAATTGTCTGTGAAACGCAGGCACGCCTCGAGGGAAGTGGAATGGCCGTACCAAAGCACTTGCAAAGCTTGCCAGCAGGGAAGAACAATCTTAGGCCTGCGGCCCGTCCTCTAAGCTGGCAAGGTGGTCTGGCACGTTCTGTTTGCAGCAAGAATAGGCACACACACAGTTTTGAGAATGCGAGGGGTCATGGTGCCTCGAAGGGCGCAAGGAAGACATTGCAGCTGTTGAGGTGGCGAGTGCTCCCGTTCACGAGTTCCAGCAAGCAGAGGCCTGTGCGCAAGCAGAGGTGGGTCCAGGGTAAAAATGATGAAGGTTACCTGTCTTTGGTCTCGCTAGATCTTCAAATCTTGGCAAGTTGGTGCTTGGAGCTGCGCGCGCGCGCGCACACACACACACACACACACACACACACACACACGCACACACACACACACACACACATTCTCACATAGTGTTCAACAAAGGGCTGTGAATAACTCAATTAAAGAGAAACAAGGTGCAGATCCATTTTGTACCACAACAGAGTCGAATGGAATGCAGAAGCCGCTGGCTGCACTAAAGTATAGCACTAGCTAGGGAACCATGAGCATGATTTTTTGCTCCTCATGACAAGCTTTTGCGGAAAACACTTTCTCCTCCTCGTGCAAATGTCCAGGAAGTCTGAGGATGTAGCGGTAATGCTCATGATGCTTCAGCTTGGGAAAATGCAACTTGACATGGCAAAGATGAGTGCTGCCTTGGACGTCTTTATCAAATATACACAAGTGAGTGGCAAAATGCTTGCCAGGTCCAAATGGATTTCCAAAAATTTGACCCCATCCATACTCAAAAAAATCAAAAAAATGAGAGGACTATACCTACATAGTTTTTCTTTCCTTTTCTTGAGAGGACTATGCAGACCATTGCCAGACGAGCGCAGTATGCAGGAGTTGTGCCTGCTGATTCCAAATCCTCACCTTTTTTTCAAAGTGTGTAACAGGCCCCGGCATGCCGATAGGATAGGAAATGCTGTAGTCAAAGGTCTTGCACTTTTCCTTTATTGTGGCAGGCTCTAGGGCACCACATTTGAGTATACATAACGTATATGCCATGCAATCATGGAATTAACCTGCAGGGATCGGGTTGGGCTTGTTCATCAACACATTGAAGGGTTGCTCAGTTGAAGCCTGAAGCTATGCGGCCTTTCCTTGATGCACGCGGCATAATGACATGCTATTCGTTTTCTTTGCTTGTTTCTTTGGAAAGAAAAACTACGCAGGCAGAGAAAACGGTGGTAACAAGCTTGTTGGCGTACATAACAGGATGGGCATGGAGTTTGCTAGCAAGTTTAATGGCACGTTGGTGGTCAAGTTCTAGGGCACTGATTAAGGGTATGCTCAGAGTATCAGGTCCCACCAACACCCAGAAGGATGGTATGTAGCGTGACAGCTTTTCCACTTATACTCTTGCATAGATCTGCATGCTGCCGCTGTTCTTTCTTTCTTTCTTTCCTCCTCCTGAGCTCTGTGAGAGGTGGTGGAACCTGCCTAAGCGCATAAGTGTGTTGGTCTGTTTTTTATGTTAGCGCATATCAGCACTCCTGTTTTATGCTTGCACCAAAAACATTAGGCTGCGGGGGCTGGTGAACAACATTTGCAGGTGGATTTGGCAACCATGCCTGGCATCATCAATGCGTCTGTCCAGGAGCAAAATAGGAGTATCATGGCTTGTTTACAGGAGCAGACACACACTATCCTGCTGTACATACAAGATCAAGTTGCAAAGGTGGGTCAACTCGCAACTTGGCTTAGTCAAATTCCATCAGCTGTGCTTTCATCAAGCAACTCCTATCTTCTGTGATGTGTCTGTGATGGTAGCTCTCATGAAAATCCAGATCTGACCCTGAAAGAAAAGAAAAAGAAAAGAAAAACTACATAGGCAGTGAACACTCCCTACATCAATTAAGGAAAGGGGGCCACATTGGTGCGCAGACTTTGAGTGTAGGCATATGCTGTTCATCTGATACCAATACAACCTTGAAAATTGCTTGACTGTACACGATTATGTTTAATGGCTGTGCTTTGTGTACTGTTGTTTTTTTTGGCTTGCAATTCATAAAATGAGCAAAACCTCCGCACAAAGTAAGATACTGAAGGATGAAGTGAACAGTTCGTAACGTACTCAAATTGCAGTTTATGCAAAGTCTGATTTGTGAAAGTGTCTGTATAATTTGTAAGTGCTCACATGGACACTTGGGAAGAGGCAGTTGAAAAAGATGATGGCAAAAAGGATAGGCTGGAGACAGCGAAGACTAAAACAAGCAATTGGCACTTGCAAGAATGGGTGCTTGTGCAAGGTGAAACAAGGGTACATTGTAAGCACGATGGAGGATTTAGAATGCTCATCCAGAAGAAAAGGTCAAAAAGACCCAAAAATAAAACCCGAAAAGCTCAATTGCAGCTTTTGACAACATGCTTATTAATGCATGGCCGAGTCAACCGTGAATTGAAGCAAAGAAAGGGAACAAGAAAGCCTACGTAAGCCAAAGGCCGCGTGCTTTAAGGAAAGGAAGCAAAGAAAAGGAAAAGAAAAGAAAGAAAAAGAGAACATTAGGCAGTCCAAGTCTGGCTGCCTCCATCAAGGAGCAATCTGGTCACCTGACTGGAAACGCAGGTCCCCACCAGTCCAGATCGAGACAAAGAGGAAGCCAAAAGTCGTTTCCGGCAAGTTAGCCCCCGACCAAGGCACACAAGGCAGGATCGGGAGGAGGCCTGCCCAGCAAACTCAGAACATATCCAGTAGCCTAGAGAGATCCAAGTCGAAGCACCAAAGCACTCGTGATAAGTATGACCCATGACTCATGGAAAAGGAATAGAAATTTTTCACCAGCCCAAAAGGCTGTGTACATTAAGAAAAGGTTCTCTAACTGAGGGTAGGATAAGGTTATATAGCTGTTCTCTAACTAAGAATCATAGTGGCAGTTTTCCGAAAGCTTGAGCTTCTTGAATACAATGGATTTTCTACACTCTCTGATCTGCCCCCACAGGTCTGCCATTGGTTTCGCTTATTTTTGGCTTTCATGTTTATGGTGCTGCTTATCCGGTAAAGATGATGATTGGGCAAATACAATTCTGAGGATGCATTGAAGAATGTTGATGATGAAAACGATGGTGGTGATGATGATGATGGTGCTGAGAAAGATTGGCCCCTGGTATTGGCCAATGCTGCTCCGTCTAAATTCTTAATGCACCTAGCCCAATGACAGAGGAATGGTAGACTGCACATTAGACACACATTTTTTTTGTGTTTCACTGTGTAAATGCAACACTCCTCACACATCTCACGACACAACTGGAATATAACTGATGGAACTCTGAAAATGCCTGTTGTGATGGTACCCAGGTGAGCTTGGTTGGGGTCTTAATTGCTGGAGGAGGCCTTTGTGCTCTCCCTCCTGGTCTAGACCAGTGAGGCCCTAAGCATGCTCAGGCCCATGTGCGGCAATAGCTGGCATAATTTGCTGTCAGGAATTGAGTTTGTATAGACTTGTCTTTCTTCTTTTTCCTTTTGTATGCAGCATGCAGTGTTTCCTAAGGAAAATGTGCAGTTGTTCTTGCTTGAGCACTTCAATAACAAGTTTATGTTGCCCATGCTAAATAGCACACATTATCGCAGCAAAAGAGTTTGTTTGTTCACGAAGTTACTAATTTTCTGTTAATTTTTTGTTTGTTTTCACAGAAATGGGATCAAAGGTCAGATTTGGCAGGCAATTTTGGCGAATTCTATTGTTTCCTGGGAAGAGCAAAGTAGCCACTTTCTGCCACTTTCTTAGCCTTACAGCGCGGGTACTCTTTCACAGCAACTGGCAGTGCTTTTCCACTGCATCAATTAAAAACCAGCTTCCTAAACCCCATGATCATGTCTCATCACTTACACAAAGACATAGCAGCGCATATTAGCATATCCCAACCTTCAAATTGCCCTAAAGTCCCACATGCATGCAAAACACAGACATGGTTACAAGGATTGCAAGGGGGTTGGCCTAAAGCCCGAGACTCAGACTGATCGGCTGCTGGTGAAACATTCTCAACCAGCATAAAAAATAAAAGCCAACTCTGACAAAAGTGTTGAAAATATATACGAGTCTCGATTTAGGAAGAAATTGATCGCAGGATCAGTTATAAGGTAAAGAAGACTCCATGCCCATTCTGTACAATTTGCGCACAAACTTACCTCTACCAGACGTGCCATTGAAAATTAAAACACTCATCACAATACTGGTGCCCTAGAGCAGCATGCTGCCAGAAAACCAACCGATCCACATTAATTTCCCTCTAATCTTCTGGTGAGGGAGACTCACGGCTCTTTCAGCCAATGTGTCTCTCTTTCCTTAATTGATGTAGGTAGAGTTTTCTCTGCCTACGTAGCTTTTTCTTTTTTTCTTTTTTCTTTTGTAAAAACTTGCCTTTACGTAGTTTTTCTTTTCTTTCTTGTCTAGAAAGGTGTAAAGTCTGTTTGGAAGCTGGGCAAAAGTGCTAGCAACAGCTCAAGGCTTAAAAAGATCAATGAAAAATCCTTGTACTTCCTGCGCAGCTCACACACCTCAAAGCAACTGTAATAAAAGAAAGCATGTACATCGCCTTGCTCATATGTTGCTCTCCTCCTTTTTTTTATGCAGCCGGTTGGTCCTGGCAACTTGAAACTCCTGATGTTCATTTACCGTTGCTTTGCCATACAAACAGCAGTGGAAATTTTTTCCCTTGTTCTTGGCAGCAGATATAGACTCACATCCAGTCGTCTTGATGCTATACTGATTACCCCCTATAAAGCCAAACCAACTCCATCTTCTCCTTCTTCCACCCACTCACACCATGCATTACGCTGCAGACACAACCCAACACAGAGGACCACACGAGCCAACCGCGTGAGACAGCCCCACCAACTTCATGTAAACCAGCGGCACGTGCACTTGATCGAAATTAAGTACTGTGAAGACACGAGGCCTGGACAACAGTTAGAGGCGGCACAGCGGCAGCATACAGACCTCAGCAAACTCATTAGTGCTAAAGTTGGGACCCTCCATACTATCCTTCTGGGTGTTGGTGGGACTACACTACTACACTGATCATAGCTTGATCATAGCTACTACACTGATCATAGCTTGATCATAGAAAGAAAAAGAAAAACTACGTAGGCAGAGGAAACTCCCCCTACATCAATTAAGGAAAAGGAGACACATTGGCTCAGAAGAGCCGTGAGCCTCCTCCACCACAAAGCTACAAAGAAGAAAGCTAATGGGGATCTTTAGGGTTACTGGAAACACCCGGCTCCAGAACCTGGCTGTGAGAAGCATCATTTTCCATAGCACGTCTAGTGGTAACAAGCTTATGGGCATACTGAACCGAATGGGCATGGAGTTTTGAGCAAGTCTATGGGCCCGTTGATGGTCCAGTCCAAGTTGTTTAAACTAGTTCAAGGTATGATCAGTATAGCAGGTCCCACCAACACCCAGAAGGATGGTGTGGAGAGTCACAACTTTAGCACTAATGAGTTTGCTGAGGTCTGTATGCTGCCGCTGTGCCGCCTCTAACTGTTGTCCAGGCCTCGTGTCTTCACAGTACTTAATTTCAATCAAGTGCACATGTCGCTGGTTTACATGAAGTTGGTGGGGCTGTCTCATGCGGTTGGCTCGTGTGGTCCTCTGTGTTGGGTTGTGTCTGCTGCGTAATGCATGGTGTGAGCAAGTGGAAGAAGGAGAAGAAGGAGTGGGTTTGGCTTTATAGGGAGTAATCAGTATAGCATCAGGACGACTGGATGTGAGTCTAGATCTCTTAGGAAAATTCTCTAGGAAAAAGGTAAGGGGGTAAAATTCTGTTTGATGCATGTGCAGGGATTTGGAGGCTGTGTTGCGCCAGCCTATCATCACTCCCTATGTCCATGTTAACCAAGCCTGCCCCCAAAGGGCTTTTGCTAAGAGCTTTGATGATCATTCTTCCAGCAACATTGTGGCGTTCAGTTTTCATGCTGGAGATGATATGATTTTGGCAGCCTGAAAGCATGTGGAGTGCACTGTCTAATTGATGACAGCCTGGGAGAGGGCATAGTGGGTCAGTGGACCTCTTGAAGCGAACTGCATGTTTTTGGTTATAGAGGGTGCCAGTGCGATATTGTAAAATGGTGCGCTTCATAGGTGTGGATATACAAGGCATGTTTCTAAAGGCGTTGCTGACTTTCTTGTTAACATGAGGTAATAAGCTCTGATAGTAAGTGTAGTAGCCTGTTTTGGGGTTGGCATATCCAAGTCTGTGTTTTATATGCATGTGAGACTTGAGAGCATTTTGAAGATTGGGGAGGTAGGTGACTTTAGGATTGGGAGCAGGAGTTGTGGGTGTGTCAGCATTGTGTTCATTTTTTTCCTCCTTGGCTAACCAAAATAAGTGAGAGAAAGGATTTCCGCCAGGGCCTGCGCAAGGGATCCCAGTATCAGCCACGCTATTATTGGCTTGGCTTGCTTGATATTTAGCAATAGCATCTGCACACTCGTTACCAGCAATGCCAGCATGAGATTTTACTTTGTAGACACAAATATTGGTTTGTGAGTTGCTAATGAGAGAAGATATGATTTTAAGAACATCCCCTTGAATATGTTGTTTGTGCTTCTCTGGGTAAATAAGCTGTTTACGTATTTGATGAAGAGAGGTAATGGTTACAATGGTTACAATGGGGGGTGACCTTCAGCCAGGTCGTTTGGCTGATCGGCTTGTGGCTGGTCTCTGCCAGCCAAAAATAAATCCATAAGCTCAGACACAAAAAAGAAAAGCTTTGCATTTCGCTGATGAAGGAACTGATGAACAAATTGAGAGCTCACTTGATGCAGTAAAAAAGGTTGCATCTCAAGAATATCTTGGAAGTAAGGTTCAAAAAGCACTTGATACTTGCGGCGCAGAGAACAAACGTGTTCATCTGTACAGTTAAAAAGGACATGTGCTTCATCTTGAGTTTGGTTGCAAGGACACCTGTCACACACAGAGGTACCATCATCCTGCCAAACAGCCGATTCAACTTTCAAAGTATGAGCACGAAGCCGGAACCTGCTCACATTACGCATAACTTGCTTAGGCAAATCCAAAAAAAGATACCAAGGCAGGGGTGCATAGGTTTGGCGAGCGTTGCAAGCAAAAGGAGTAGCAAACCAAGCTTGGTAAGTAGCTAGTTTGTTGTTGTTTCCCCTTGGATCCACTGACTCAGCTTCTCTCCAAACTCCTTGCAATCTGTACCTCAAGTCTGAACTAAAATCATTCATGGAAATGGCACCTCCTGACCTCACAGCCTGCTCAAAAATTTCAGAACCACGCAAACCTTGGAAGGCTTGAATTAACTGCGCTGTCCAGCACTTGTCATCCTTAAATTGTAACTTCAAATCGGCTTGCATAACACGGCGTAAAGTACTACTATTTGTACCAAGCATGCTGTTGTACAGCTTGGCTGCAGCTCTAAACCAATAGTACTGCAGTGGTTGATGCCCACATTCTCTCAAAACAGCCCAGTTAGTGGTAGTTTGCTTCACACCCAAGGTACCTTTCAAGAAATTCAGATGCAAAGTTTGCAGAGCACTAGAGAACTCTTTGCCTGCCTGCATGAAACCTGTACCCCACACCTGACTCGCGTACATACCAGCTGGAATAACATACGTCTTTGCAAGCCACAAGGAAGCATGCGGCATATCTGCAAGTGTGTGCTCACGTACAAAACGACAAATCCTATAAGCAGATGTAAGCATAGCACGAGATGTCTTTCTGCCGATTTAGCCATGTTCAAGGTCCTGTAAAACATCATGCCAAGATATTTAAACGAGTCCTTATGAGCAAGAGTGTTCCTGCCAATCGTAAAAACAGGGAGATTATTTCCTATTGAGTTGAAGTGCACAACCTCTGACTTCAAGGTGTTGATAACGAGATGCTTCTTCCTAGCATACACATTCAGCCTGCTTAACATGGTTTGAAGTGCACCTGGCTCATTGGAAAGCAATGTGAGATCATCAGCATACAACATGTGGGTCACGCGAACATTCTCTGTGCCAGTTACTGCCCCTCTCACATCCTCAGCAATCAAGTCAACATCATTGATGTAAAGTGAGAAAAGGAGAGGAGAAAGAGGACACCCTTGCTCAACACCTCGCATAGGATGCACACGTGCAGTTTTTGCACCATCCTTCAAAACATACTCATCAGCAGCATACATGTCTTGGATAATCGACAGCAAAGAAGTGGGCATGCTGATGCGGCGGAGGTGTTGCCAGAGAGCCTCCCTAGGAATGGTGTCGTAGGCTTGTTTGAAATCTATGAATGCCGCATGTAATCTACTCGAGTTGTTTGGTCGCAAAGTGCGTGCAGCATACTGCAGATGGCGAAGAATAAACAAAGGCTGAAGTGTATTACGGCCAGGATAGAAGCCAAACTGAGTATCTGGTATTTTGTTAGCCTCCTGGCACCAGTCAGTCAGTAAAGCACGTACAACATTGGCATACATCCTATACATAGTGCCACTGACTGCCAACATGCGATAGCTGTTCGGGTTAAGCAGGGGCCCTTTTTTATACAGTGGGCTTAATTTTGCATGCTTCCAACAAGCAGGGATGCGTGCCTTGTCATGGAGCAACTTGAAAAGCTTAGCCACGAAGGGCTCCAAAACATTGACACTCTCTGTACCTCGCCCATTGAGTTTGGGCCGCAAGACAACAGCGCCTTTAATAAAAGGTGCAGCAATGACACCAAAACCAGAAGATGCACTCCCATTCATTTTCTTAATTTGATCCGCAACCAGACTGCGCATAGTATCCAAGCTCGGTGTAGATACAGAATCAGGCTCAGGGATCCAATCAGCACGGGCACCTTGCCGCAACAAAACTTCAGGAGGAGGGTGATTACATCCTAATGGCACTGCAATTTCCCTAGCTGAAAGACCTTGGCGCCCATGAAGGGGACGCTGTGGTTGATGATGTGTAGCAGGACGAAAATGCTCATTCAAATATACAACCCAGGCTGGTTCAGCCAAGGGTGTTGTTTGCGCCCGCTTGGGTTGCCTCAGCATGGCATGCAACTCAGGGTTTTTACTGTAAAACCTACCCAGGAGTTCAGCCTTCTGATGTTTAGTGTAAGCACGTTTTGCTCGCCTAGCAGTAGCACGGAATTGTTTGTGAGCAAACTTGCAAGCATGCTCAGCTTGGCCGCTAGCGAAGAGAGGTAAGACTGTCTGAAGCAATGTGTGAATAAGAGTGCGTGATGGCAGCAGCGATTGCTGCTAATTCAGCTCGACATATGGTGTTGGTAATTCCAGCACCATTGGGCTCGACAAAACTTCTGCTGTCAGTGAGAGGGCAGTAGACGCCTGCTCCAATTTCTTGTTTGCTATTCTGGATTTGACAACTACCATCAGTGTAGGCCCATGTCCTCCAGTCAGGGACTTTGAGCTTGAGGGTTGGACTAGATTGGTTAGGTACAAAAAGTTTTTCCTGATTACCTTTGTGTGAATAGGTTGGGTTTCTAGATGTTTGTTGTTTGTCAGAGGGGAGGCGTTGGCATTTATTGAATCCAGGCATATCAGCATGCATTGTATTGAGAGTAGAATGGTTGCCTATATTGCGCAGCTTCCAGTTAACTTCTGGTACAGCCAAAGCCAGGCCCTGCAGCCAAGCTGGGTTGTGATTGTTTAGATGGATCTTTGCAGATGTGTTCCAGACAGCAACAATTTGTAGGTCCCATGTGTGCTGAGGGAGAGGTATTTCCTGGTTGAGGCAAGATTGTGGATCATTGTAGCAGAGGTTATTACGTGTGATTGTTCCAAGTTCACAACAGAGATGTGGATAAGCAGTGATGAGCTTAGAGTAGGGTTTAGTTATCATTTGTGTTCCCCAGATAGGGAGGAACATGAAAGTTGCAGTGGCTTCTGTATTGAGAATAGCTGAGTAAATAGAATGACGCAAGGCCTGAGTCATAACATTCTCATCGTAAATGGGATGGCAGACGGAGAAACCTGAAAATTTGGATGAGAAGGAGTTATGATTGGCCTTAGGCACCGAAGAGAGTGTCTCGGGGGTCGTAGCTCCAGTAGTGTTGGTATTGTGGGTTGTGGTCCAGCAGGGAGGCCATTGTTTCTTGAGTTACCAGGGCCCATTCTTTAAGGGCAGTGTGGATGTGGGTTGGCAGGGCTCGCAAAAAAAAGTCTTTAATCTTTTTGCTAGCATACTTGGTTTCTAGCATAGTCTTGCGAGTAAGGAGCCCCTGCAGCTCAGATGCAAAGCTAGTAGGAGGAGGTGTTATGGTTTCATGCGAGCCGGCAAGTTTGGCCTTATAGAATGCCTTGTAAAGAATTTGAAATCGGCTAGGGGTTATCATCCCCACACATTTACCTTGTGTGTTGTAAATGCAGGCCATGCATGATTTGTAAATTTCTGGAAGGATAAGGGGAGGTGGGGCACGAGGCTGGGGGCTGTTTGATTTAGTGTCTAACGGTTTTTGATTAGGGTTTTGTTCAGCTTTGTACTTAACAAGGTCAACGTCATGCAGCCAAAATTCACAACAACCAGTGGGTTTAATGTCAACTTGTGGATTGGTGGGGTGAATATCAAAGGTGATTTTGTTGCGTAGTTCTGTGTCAAGTTTCTGCTGCCAGGTGTTAATAGCATAAGGCTTTTCAAAACCTTGTCTTTCAAGGTTAGAGAGGGCAGAGTCTGCTGCGGGTCATCACAGCTACACTGATCATACCTTGAACCAGTTTAAACAACTTGGACTGGACCATCAACGGGCCCATAAACTTGCTCAAAAACTCCATGCCCATTCGGTTCAGTATGCCCATAAGCTTGTTACCGCTAGACGTGCTATGGAAATTAGTAATGTTTCTCACAGCCAGGTTCTGGAGCCGGGTGCTTCCAGTAACCCTCCAGATCCACATTAGCTTTTACTTCCTTGTAGCTTTGTGGTGGAGGAGACTCACGGCTCTTTTGAGCCAATGTGTCTCTTTTTCCTTAATTGATGTAGGGAGAGTTTCCTCTGCCTACATAGTTTTTCTTTCTTTCTTTTCTTTCTTGGCAAGTGTTTTTTTTTACACTTACATGCATGGGCTACAAAAAACACTCCTTTACATTTTCATATTACAGTCTTTCAAACAACAAACTTCACATTTTCTTTCATAACTTTGCCATTATGAACAGGCTAGCAGTCAAACGTCTTGGCTGAGGCCATTTTCCCTTGTAACCCTTGTAACCCTTGTACCTCGCCTTGAACTCAGAAGGCTTCAGCACACTCACACTCATCACAAACATTTGCTCCACCAGCCATTTATAGGATTAAACCTTCAAGCCGTGGGCACAAAGCCTAAACATTCCTCATAACATCTTTATCCAAATCCTTAAATAAATATGATGGGATACAGAAGGGTTCGCGTGCCATTTGATTCAATGGTTGTCCGCACCAACAATAGTAAGACACTGCTTTCCTGTCCACCTCTCAGGGATTGAGGTCATCCGCTTCCCTCTAAACCGTCTGCTGTCTGTACCTCAAATCCCCTTTAAAATGCTGCATGGGAATCTAACCTTCTGCACCACTTCTCCAGGCGAATAAGGAAATGTACCAGGATGATGAATATAATCTAATTGATGGAGATAAAGGAGCGCATGTGCACCCAACAAATGGAGTTAAGCAAGGTCGCCCTTTGTTCCCTCTCCCTTTTTCTCTTTACATCAATGACATGGGCAGAGAGATCAGTGAAGGAATAAAAGGTGCTGTGACAGGTGATGGAGTGAATGGCGTTTTGTACATGCTAAATGCAGATGACTTAAATATAATCACTAATGACCCAGGTGAAATGCACGTTATGTTGAATAGGTTTCAGGCATATGCAGTGAGAAAAGGGCTGACTATCAATACATCTAAGTCAGAGGTCATGCATTTGAATGGTAGGTCGTGTTCTCCCCTGCCTGCTTTCATGTATAGAAATGTAGCTCTTCCCCAAAAAAAGCAGTTCAAATACCACAGTATGCTTGTTGATAGGCATATGAATTCGAAGGTGTCTGAGGAGCATGCTGTGCAGCCTTACATGGCTGCCCAACAAAGGATAAAGTAGTTTGTGCATGAGCATGATTTGAGGAAAAGGCCACATGCTTTGCTTTGGCTCTCTAAGTTGTGTGGCATTCTGGCTGGGATGCATGCGTGACAAGTGTGGGGTACAGAATAATTACGACAAGGCACTGGCAGTGAATCAAAAGCCAAGTGCAGAAAAGACACTCATGCTCCTTGAGGCGTTTTCTTGTTGTGAAGATGGCCACAAAATGGCCAGTGCTGAGAGAATGCGGCCAAGAGCCTTTGCATTTTAATTGGTTCAGGGCTACTGTCAAGTTTCTTTAACAGTATGCTTGATTGAAATAGTGAGACATTACGTCAAGTGCTGAAAGCAGATTTACACCTTGCTGATAGGGACGGCTATTGTTGGTCTGCACATGTGTCTAAGGCATTTAGTGGCATGCGTAACGCAGAATGTTTAGACCGAAAATGCCGAGTGCTTCTAAGATTCCCATGCAGCATTTTATAGGGGCTTCGAGGTACAGACAGCAGAGGGTTTGGAGGGAAGCGGATGCCATCAGTCTCTGAGAGGTGGACAGAAAAGCAGCAACCTACCATCTTTGATGCGGAAAACCATTGAATCAAATGGCACGCGCACCCTCCTGTATCCCATCGCATTTATTTAAGGATTTTGATAAAGAAGTCCTAAGAAATTTGAGAAGTTTAGGCCATTTTCTCATTTATTTTGGTTAGCCAAGGAGGAAAAGAGAGAACTCACTGCCGGCACATCCACAGCTCCTGCACCCAATCCTAAAATCACCTACCTCCCCAATCTTCAAAGTGCTCTTAAGTCTTATATGCATGCAAATCATATAATTGGATATGCCAACTCCAAACATTGCTGCTACTCATACAATCAGAGTTTGTTACCGCATGTAGACAAGAAAATCAGCAATGCCTTTAAGAATGTGTCTTGCATATTCACACCCATGAAGCGCACCATCTTACAATATCGCACTGGTACCCTCTATAACCAAAAACATGCGGTTTGCTTCAAAATGTCCATTTACCCATTATGCCCTCTCCCAGGCTGCCATCAATTAGGCAGCGCACTCCACATGCTTTAAGGCTGCCAAAATCATATAATCTCCAGCATGAAAACTGAACGTCACAATGTTGCAGGAAGAATGATCATCAAAGCTCTTAGCAAAAGCCCTTGGGGGGCAGGCTTGGTTGACATGGACATAGGAAGTGGTGAAGGGTTGGCGCAGCACAACCTCCAAATCCCTGCACATGCATGAAACTGATTTATACCCCCTTACCTCTGTCCAAGAATCTCTCTAAAAGATCTAGACTCACCTCCAGCCGTCCTGATGCTATACTGATTACTCCCTATAAAGCCAAACCCACTTCTTCTTTTTCTACCTCCTGCTCACACCATCATGCATTACGCAGCAGGCACAGCCCCACACTGAGGGCCACAACAGCCAACCGTGTGAGGGAACCCCACCAACTGAATGTAAACCAGCAGCATGTGCACTTGATCGAAATCAAGTACTGTGAAGACACGAGGCCTGGACAGCAGTTGGAGGCGGCACAGCGGCAGCATGCAGACCTCTGCAAACTCATAAATGCAAAAGTTGTGACTCTCCACACCATCCTTTTGGGTGTTGGTGGGACCTGCTACACTGAGCACACCCTTAACCAGTTTAAACTACTGTGACTTGACCACCAACGCGCCAATAAACTTACTCGCAAACTTCATGCCCATTCTGTCATGTGTGCCAACAAGCTTGCTACCACTAGGCGTGCTATTGAAAACAAGAACACTTCTCGCAGCCAGGTTATGGAGCCGGGTGCTTCCAATACCCCTCCAGATCGCCATTATAATCTTCTTTTTGTAGCTTTGTGGTGAAGGATTCAAGGCTCTTCTGAGCCAACGTGTCCCCTTTTCCTTAATTGATGTAGGGAGAGTTTCCTCTGCTTACGTAGTTTTTCTTTTCTTTTTCTTTTCTTTTCTTTCTTTTCTTTCCAGGCTTTGTGCCCACGGCTTAAAGATTGAACCCTACAAATGGCCGGGTGGTTGAAATGTCTGTGATAAGTGTGAGTGTGCTGAAGTCCAAAACGAGACACATGCTCTGTTCTAGGTTCTATTGCAATTGCTTTAAGGTGTGTGATCTGCACAGAAAATGCAAGGATCTTTTCATTGATCTTCTCTAGCCGTTGCATACTTTTGCCTGGCTTTCAAACTCAGACTTTGTTCATTTCTTGGCAAGCTTTCACATTATAACTGATCCTGAGATCAATGCTTTCCTAAATCAAGACTTGCATTTATATTTTCAAGTTTTTGTCAGAGTCGGTTTCAATTTTTGATGCTGGTCGAGAATGTTTCACCAGCAGCCGATCAGCCTGAGTCTCGGGCTGTAAGCCAACCCCCTTTTGACCCTGGTGATTATTGAACTGTGGTGTGCTACTGTTACTTTTGAAGAGAAAAGGAAATACTGCGCCAGGAAGAAAAAAAGATGTTAATAATTGAATACTACACAAGCTGTAATAATCAAATGGAGAATGCCTGTCAGAGGAAGCACCTCGTAATTTTCCCTGGGGACAGCCTGCAGGCTGGAAAATCAGGACCTGTACCTGACCCCTTCACCCTCCAATCCCAGATTACAAAGAGGAACTACAAGGAAGCAAGCAAAGAGACTGGCTGCACGCTAGGATCCTTGATATACGTTCATTCATTCAACGAGTGCATTAAATCAGGGACGCATGGCTAGCGAGCGCTCTTTTGAGCCAATGTGTTTCCTTTCCCTGCATTGATGCAAGGAGAGTTTCTCTGCCTTCATGAAGGAAAATAATTTCTTTCTTTCTTTCATGTTAAGTTACAAAAAGGTGCTGCTTGTCTTTTAATCTACCTATCCAGTGAGCTCTTAGGCAGTCCACGGAAGTACAGTAGGTATTGCTTACAAAAGGAGCCAACACTATTGGCGACAGCTTCGAAGTCTAAGAGCACTGACAGGATACCTGGGGATCTATGAGTACAAGAAAAATTTTCCCATATACTTCTCATCCTGGTAAGTCGCAGAACAGCGATAATTGTCGGCTCACAAGAACCGATAACGGGCTACGGGGTGCCCTCAAGCTGGGGCTCAAAATAACTATTATAAATCGTGTTTTTATTGCATTTCCACGCACGCATCACCGCATAGGGTAGTAGTGTTTGGCTAGAGAGGCTATCTCTCTCACATTTCGATTCGGATATTTTACAAATTGTCTCCTCCTCTCATGATGTCGCCATGACGTCTTGTCCGTGTGCTTCCGAGCGAGCAATAGTCATCATCCGCTGAATCTGGAGGCCCTGCGATTGTGAGAGCTCACGAGAGCTCACTTAGGGAATCACCACCGACGCTAATGAAGCTGCAGCAGGTGATAATATGCAAGGACGGGCGGACTTTGAAGCACAGGACAGATTTGCCTCCTTATCCACTCCAATCAGTGCAGCATCCCGGCAGGCAGGCAGGCAAGTACGCTTGCAGGTATCCATCATCCATGCATTGCTCTGTGTGCTTGGCGTGGCCATCAACCCTGCAGGCCTCAGCTGAAGGCAAGGGCAAGCTTGCACGCTGCAATCAGCGGGTGCACGCACAGCTGCCCCTACGCCCTTGCCGGCAGCCCCTGAGCGTGCCCCCGGCCTCTCGTGCCTCCCACAAGCCCCAACCTCACTCCTCTGTGGTAGCAGCAGCTGCAGCAGCCCGAGGGCAGCAGGTAAGGACTGGCACTGCACGCGCTTGCGCGAAGGCTCCTGTTCCCCAGCTTGGAACAAAGGGGTGGTTTCCCCTTGAAAGAAATTTCAGCCACAAGGAGGGAGTGGTTCCTTGCATCCCTGCTTGGAAGGTACTTGGTGTGCCAGGGTTTTGATGAGGGCAGCGTGTGATGTTGCGGTGGGGGGTCTGGGTGCACCATTCTTCTCACGCCTCTTCCTCATATCATGCAGGGGGCATCCACAACATCCCATGACAGCCATGCATCAGAGCTCAGCCCCGAGGCTGCCAAGGAAGGCATGAACTGGCTGGCTGCGTGGGTTTCTTCTCAGTACATGGGCATGGTAGGTGATAGTGCATGCATGTTTGGGTTGCGCAGAACCGCTGCATGGAGGGCTTGCATCACAGGACAGGTGTTCCGGCAAGGGCTCTTTGAGGTCCAAGTGCACATGCTATGATGATGAGAGTTGTGCAGGAGTGGCCTCGCCTCCATCATTCCGAAAGCTTTCCATGCCTAGTAACAGCCTGCTGCATGTGCTTCTGCATGACTAGGGTTGGCCAGTTCCATACAATATATATACCATATATATGTACCATATATATGGTACATATATATTGCATTTTCCCTGCCTTAAAGCTGATGCATACAGCGTATTTATGCGGGATTGGCCGACCCTATGCATGACACATGTCCTTCTAGTAAATCGAACAGCCGGCATGCACTGCATGCCATTGACCTTTCGGCGCTCCAACAGCTTGCTAAACAAAGGTTGCGTCCTGCATGTCATGGACATTTCTGTGTTCCAGCATTGTGCGAAATAAAGGGCTGAAGGCATGCAGTTAGAAGCATTCACAACAGTGGTAACAGTGGTAGCAGTGGGTTTCGTGCACCAGCACAGCAGAGTATCCATGACAAGGCGCGACAGAGGTGACAGGTGCGTCCACTGTGTCTGAGCCACTCAGTGCGCACTTATATATGTACTACCATATACTGCCATGTATATAGTGTTGTACCAAAACTTGATACATGGCAAAGCATTCAGCCAAGTGCAACAGCCATGCACACCTCTCAGAGTTAATGTCACAGGTTACAGAGATGAAAGGCCCCGAGAGTACACACATAATGCTCTGGTAAAGCAGTCAGCCAAGTGCAACAGCCATACACGCATCTGCGTATAAGGTCGCAGGTTACAGAGTCAAAAGGCCTCCAGTCAAAATGACCGACTGCTAGCCATGGTAATCAAAGCATGCAGGGACCTGGGCCAGGGCTGCATCACACCCATTAGCACATCGAGTTGCAGGCATGCACCGAAACCACACTCTGGAACTAGATGTGAAGTGCCGGGTGGAAGTGCGAAGGAACAAAGCACGCAGGGACCCGGGCCAGACCTGCTGCGTCACAACCATGTGCCCGTTATGCTGCTGGCGCGCACGCGCTGCATTTAAACCGTGCTTTCGAACTAGATGTGCAGTGCAGGATGGAATTGCTTAGGGACAAAGCATGCAGGGACTTGGGCCAGAGCTGCATTGCACCCATGTGCATGTCAAGTTGCATGCGCACATGCGCTGCAATTACAACCATACTTTGGGAGTAGATGCGACGAAGGTGCACAGAAAATGCAATGCCGGAGCTGCATTTCGCCCAAATCTATCTCTGGGCAAGCTTGTGCGCAACACCCACGACTAAGTGTGCAGGGCATAAGTGCAGAGCATGCTTGTAATCAAATTAATTAACAATCCACAAAGCAAGAGTGCTGAGCATGCACGTGATCAAGTACAAATTCTGCAAGGCAAGAGTGCTGAGCGTGCTTTCAATCGCACAAATATGGTTCAGGGCTAGAGCGCTGAAGATGCCATTCCAGAGCTGCAAATTTGAAAGATTTTGCCTTGATGATTACAAATTTTGATGTTAAGCAGCATTAAATCTCATGACCGTATTGCAGGGCAAGAGCATCGAGAATGCTATGCCAGGGCTGCAACTGAGGAAGAACCTTATTTTTGTGATTGAGTTTTCTGATCTCAACACTGACAATCCGTTGGCACTGCAGGGTAAAAGCGCTGAGGATGCCATGCCAGAGCTGCGACGCAGGGGTGTTGTGTGCAGGTGAGGAAAAGGAAGGAGAGAGTTACATAGCTGTACCTGCCTACGAGGGTAGCTTAGCAGAAACGAAGGGGTGTCGTTGCATGTGAGCTCAAAGGAGATGTCTTTCCCTGCACACAATGAGCAGCCAGGTCAGGGATGCTGCACTCTAAGACAGTTTGCAGCTGGATCATAGGTGCCGTATTATGTGATGCGGGTGATTGCCCCTGCACACAATTGGCAGCTGCATCATGGGTGTTGCATTCGTTGTGAACTGCCATTTGGTGCATAGTGCAGATGGGTCTCGTATGCTGTATTTTAAAGCGATGGGCAGCTAGATCAGGGGAGCTGCAGTGCTTTAGGTGGCTGATTGTCCCTGCACACAATTGGCGGCTGCATCACGTGTGCTGCATTATCATTGTGGAGTGCCTCTCGATGTATGAGGCAGCGGCATCACGCGTGCAGCATTCTAAGACACTGAGCAACGGGATCACGGGCGCTGCATTGCGAGATATGGGTGCTGCATGACAAGACGAAAAGAAGCCCGGTCATGGTTGCTGCACTGATAAGGCATGGGTGCTGATTGACAAGACAAAGGGAGGCACAATCATTTTTGCTGCACTGATGGTGAGGTGCCTGGCCAAGTGGAGGCTTGGCGTTGGAGTGTCGGCAGGACAACAGCACAAACCCCAGGTGCAGAACATGCAAGATAAGCGTAAGCACAATCAAATTAGCCAAGAGGATGGTGCTATTTTTTCATCGTCCCATACGGCTATGTCCCAAATGCTGCAGCTTGGTTAAAGCAGCCAAGCACATGCTTGTTGTGTTTTAAATGACTACATACGTGCTTATGTTTTTGCCTTTTTTCTCCTTTTTATGTAAAATGAGCGGGTTCTTGACATGCTGGAAAACACAAACAATCAGCTTCGGGGTCAAGCCACTTTCCTGCGTTTGCATCGCAGACTGTATCCAGGACCTTGTCCATATCCACCTTTGCGTCCACATCCATCTCATCCACCTCCTCCATTAGGTCCACATTCATCAGATCACCCGCATAGTGCGCAGAAGGAGAGCTGAGCAAGATAGCCGTGAGGTTATTGAGACGAGCCTCAGCTCTCCTTTTCCACATTGTCCAGGTGATCTTGTCATCAACCCATCATCAGAATCTAGTTTTGGGGCTGCACCATACAGTTGAATCTAAGCATCATCAGGACTTTCACCCCAAAGAGCTTATCACACAGACAAAGAAAGTGGTAAATATGCAGTGGAAAAGGCACAATTTCCCAAAGAAACTTATGAAAACCCTTTCCTCTCTTTGTTTTCACATGCTTAGAAAATTGTACAGAAACAAGATGATACCATCGGCATCTTCGTCGTCCAACATTCTGAAGTGTATGAAACCTAAATAATTCGACTTTTTTCTCACAGTGCCTGCAGCAGCGCCAGCAGCGGTCGGGTGCTGTCCAAGGTGCTTAGCCCTATTACTCCCTGTGTGCTTCCTTTTTGACCACGCGCTGTTCAAGGCCCAGCCCCAGCGCCAGCAGTAAATGTCCGAGGCCAAAACGCTCATGCCTGCTGCTCCCTCTGCCCCTATCTGTGTGCCTGCAGTAGCGCCAGCAACGGCTGAGTGCTGTTCAAGGCCCAGCCCCAATGCCAGTGGTAAATGTCCGAGGCCAAAACGCTCATGCCTGCTGCTCCCTCTGCCCCTATCTGTGTGCCTGCAGTAGCGCCAGCAACGGCCGAGTGCTGTTCAAGGTGCCGGGACAAGAGGCTGCCCTAGATGGACCGCAGGTCATAAAACTGCTGCGCCTGAAGGTCAGCTCTTGCCTTGCTTCCCATCTTGGCTGTCGCTTTGATGTCATGCATTTGAAAACAGGTCGTCAACAGATGCTCAGGGTCTGGTTTGTGTGCTTTGTTTTATTTTATTTCTGTTTGGCTGGTGCTTGCTGGCATAGGTGGAGTGTGGGTCGCCAACATACCATGCCTCAGAGCTGCCATGTCCACCAAACTTCGAGCCGTTTCAAGCCTGTCTTGCACCCTGCCTCAATATTCAGGGATTGGTATACAGCGCTATACATCACACTTCCCAGCCCTTTGTAGCGTTTCAAAGCAACACAGTATGATAGCGCTGTTTTACATTGCCCCTCCCTATAGGTCGGCATACAGCATATTATGAGGGTCTTCTGTATCGCTTAGAAGCGCTAAACAGCACAATACAGTGCTATAGGCCATCGCCGATCCCTATCCATGATTGCGCTTCATTCATTGTACACTGGCATGGCCAGGTGTGTTGAGTCACGTCGACGCCTTCCATGTTTGTGCCCAATGCATGTGACAATCATCATGCTTGCGCTCCCCTTTTGAGTAAACTCAGGCACAGCCGTGTGTGTCGATTCCCATCCGTGCCTGTATGTTTACACCCAATGCATGTATGCATCCCATTTCGTTTGCGCTTCCTTTTTTTGGAGCAGGCACGGCAGGTCGTGTCAAGGAAAACAAAGGAAAGGGTTACAAAGCGGGTTGTGTCAAGGAAAGGAAAGGAAAGGGTTACAAAGCAGGTCGTGTCAAGAAAAAGAAAGGGTTACAAAGTAGGTTGTGTTAAGGAAAGGAAAGGAAAGGGTTACAAAGCAGGTCGTGTCAAGGAAAAGAAAGGAAAGGGTTACAAAGCAGGTTGTGTCAAGGAAAGGCAAGGGTTGCAGAGCAGGTTGTGCAACTCCTGCCACACTTGCGACCATGTTTGCGCCCAGTGCGTGGTTCACTCATTATGCAGAGCAGGTTGTGCAACTCCTGGCACACTTGCCCCTGCAAAGCCTGCGCCTAGGTTGTGCCAAGGAAAGGCAAGGGTTGCAGAGCAGGTTGTGCAACTCCTGCCACACTTGCCCCCATGTTTGCGCCCAGTGCGTGGGACACTCACTATGCTTTTGCTTCCTTTTCTGTAAGCAGGCACGGCCAGGCGTGAAGCTCACAGACCCCCCTCCCCCTCCCGGCCTTGCCCCTGCAAAGCCTGCGCCTAGGCCACCCCCAGTGAGTTGCTTCTCTGTGGTGTGTGTGTGTGTGTGTGTGTGTGTGTGTGTGTGTGTGTGTGTGTGTGTGTGTGTGTGTGTGTTAAAGACAGTTCAGTTTCAGGCGGCCGGCACTGGGCAGCCACTTTTGCACAAATATGTACATGCAACATAGCAGCAAATTTTAAACATGCGCTTCTTGTCTGCCAGTCACTCTTTATAACTAGTCGAGGTGATGACCTCATGCGACATGTTTCAGCCGCTTATCAATATCTCGCAATCCAATGCAGCAATACTAAGGGCCCAACACATCAACATTTGGCGCTAACATCAAGAGCATCTCATGGGGGCCTCACTCCCTACACCGCGATCATGTTTGAACGCTTGCATGCACAATGCCTCTCACTGACACTCTACCTCAAACACACAGAACCAGAAGCAATCAAGGAACCTTCCTGCACCACGATTGCAGTCATCTCGCCTCACCTGAGATTGCATATGCTATGCTCCACCTCTCCCTCAAGATAGCACCGTGTACTGTTGTGCTTGGCAATGTGAACCACTCTGCACTCGCACTTGCAGTCCTGTGGCCCCTCACGAGAGGACAAGTGACATGTTCTACCTGTCCCTCACGACAGCACCACAGGCTGATGCGCTTCCGCGTTACATGCTGTCGAGCAGAAGCGATGTAAACAAATCTGCACTCGCGCTCGCAGTCCTCTAGCCCCCCCCGGGATGAGTCGCCGCGCTCCACCTCTCCCTCAAGAGAGTACCAAGTGGGGCGCCTGCCTGACAGCCCGGATTCGCTGGCGATGCGGTGGCTGTCAGAGTGGATTGCCGCACGCTACACAGGGATGGGCAAGAAAGCTGAGGATGTGCTGCCAGGTGTGTGTGTGTGTATTCGAGGGCTTCATTTTTTCCCCTCGACATGTTAGCTGACTGTTCTCTCCTTGATCCTTGGAGGATCGCGTCAGAGGGAGGAATGGAGGACAACTCAAACGCAATTGTTTGCCGAAGCTCTCTCTCTCTCTCCCCCTCTCTCTCTCTCTCTCTCTCTCTCTCTCTCTCTCTCTCTCTCTCTCTCTCTCTCTCTCACGTCACCAGCATCACCACATGTCTTCCTCCCCTTCCCTCCTACATGCAGAGCTGCGCCGACGGGGCGTGGTGTACAGTTCCATAAAAGATGGGCGCCTCATGTTCCGGGTGCCGGGTGTGGTTTCACGGGTAGAGGCATCCCAGATTATCTACATGCTGCGCCTCCAGGTGAAATCTTGGAAGCAAATCTGCAGTGATACCATAGCTGTTGAGTGCAACTTAGTATAATCAGTACAGGCCATGAGTGGATGCTTGACAGCTTGTGGCACCACCACCCAATGTATGCATGAATGTGTTTGTGGCGCGCCTGCATATTGCCTGCACATTGCCAGCACACTCTGGCACATTGCCAGCACACTTGGCACATTACTTTTACTTTCTGGCACATTGCCGGCACACTCTTGCACATTACTTTCACTTCCTGGCACATTGCCTGCATATTCTGGTACATTACTTTCTGGCACATTGCCGGCACACTCTGGCACATTACTTTCACTTTCTGGCACATTGCCGGCGCACTCTTGCACATTACTTTCACTTTCTGGCACATTTCCTGCGCATGTACAAGACCCATGCAAGGAAGAGTCAAAAGAATGCGTGCCCTGATGCCTCTCTGTATGCTGCTGGTTTCCTTGCCACTGCGAGCTCCTCGAAGCTGCTGCTTTTTCCTCTGTGTGTGTTTGTAGCTAGCTACCCCCTACCCCAGGAGCCTTATCTCCATGCTTCTGGATAGGTTGCTGCTTTCCTTACTAATGCAAGCCCCTCACTGTTGCTGCTTTTCCCTGCCTCTGTGTGTGCAAACACAGCCCCGCCCAGGTGTGCACCCCAAGGAACTAGGCACCCCCCCCCCCCCACCTTTCAGTCTGGTCTGCATGCTTCTGCACCGGTCGCTGCTTTTTTTCACCTGTGCTCGTCCCTCACTGCTCCCTCCTTTTCCTGCCTCTGTTTTGCTGTATGCAGCCCCGCCCTGGTGTGCGCCCTGAGGAGCCAGAGCCCCCCCAGAGCCTCATGTCTGTGCTAGCAGGCAGCCGTATGGAAGATGCGTCGCCCATGGTCAGTGGCGCATTTTGTTGGGTGTGCATAGCAGTGCTTGTATCCAGACGCCGCCAGAGCCTTATGACCTTGCTAGAAGGAAGCCGGATGAGAGATTTGTTGGCCTTCATCACTGACGCATGTTGTAGAATGTGCCCTGCAGCTTGTAGGTTCACGTGCCGCCGGTGCCTCATCTCAATGGTAGCAGGCAAGCAGATGGGATGTTTTTCGCCCTTTGTCTGTGATCTATAGGGCTCAATGTATGCTGGTGTGCATTGGTGTGCATGGGATTGCTTGGAAGTGCATAGGTTTGCATTGGTATGTGTGCGCTGATCACAGCACACCAATTTGGTACCTATGTATCAATGCACACCCATGCATTTCCTGCATGGGTGGGCATCAAAGTTTGATGTGCACGGGTGTGCATGGGCGTGCATGGCCAGTGGGGCATCCTGCCTTGGCAGCATAGAGCACCAGAACCACAATGTGTGTGTGTGTGCGCGCCACACTGACAAGAACGACATGCCAGCCGTGGGAATGGGCCAAACAGAATGCCCCAGTTGGCAAGTCAGCTGCCACCAGATCAGCATATGCTACCTCACTGCCAGGCAAACTACCCGCCATCATCATCCATCCCGTCCTGCAGACGGCATGTGTGCAAGCAAAAGGGCAAATGACAAATGCAGCATGGGGAGGGAGTGCCTTGAATTGAATCAGCAGGGGTGAGGGCCCCTGGCGCAAGAAAGCACTGCCTTGTGCACACACCTGTTAAAGCTGTGTTGCGGACGATTACAGGAAGCTCTGTGTCCTGCTATGCTCCTCCATGCCCCAATGATCGTATCCATCTAAGTGTATGGACGGCCCGCGCACGAGCGGGTTGGGTGACCATGCCAAAAACGCTAGATAGTAACTGAGGGGCTTTTGACACCATCTTGCATGGGCACCATTCACTGTTTGGCTACCAGCCGGGGTGCTCTCCACCCTCGCAAAAGGACAGATAGGAGGGTCGTTGTAGCTGGGAGTAGGAGTGCATGTAGGTGTGTCGGGGCTGTGTGGGCATATGTATGTGTGTAGCTTCACACACATGTGAGCTTTGTTTTAGTTGACATGCAGCTCAAAAGAGAATGCTCTAATTTCATAGCCTCCAGTCACCTGTGGTTACACTTCTCTTGAACAATTTCAGTCCTACAATCACACAACCCAAGTGCCAATGCCGCTTTCTTGGGATGCTAACAGCGCGCATGCTCTTGCCTCTGCACAAGCTGCATGCTCACTGGCCCTTCATACACTGCCTGAACATGTACCCTCTTTGCGCATTCTGCATTTACCACACACCATTTCTCATGCATGCGCGACCTGCATGCACCCTCTGTCCCCTTGTAAATGTTGCTTGCCCTTATGTCCACACACTTGCTCCCCATCTGACACACCTTTGCTGCTTCCCTTCAGTACCGTTTCCTACTTGCGGATGCAGGCCTCTCCTTGCAGCAGCTTCCTGCTTCTCATCTACCTTAACATTTCCTTCTTGGCTTCTACTGTTTCCTACTTGCAGAGGCAGGCCTCTCCTTCCGGCAGCCGCAGCAGTTCCCCCAACAGGTGCGGAACAATCGTAGCTCGGTTCAAGGGTCTGTATAGCTTTCTCATGTCCTCTCGCTCCTATGGTGCCCCATGTCATGAAGCTGCGCCTTGTTACATTTGTTAGCAGAGACTCATGCCAGGTCGCCTTTGTGCATGGTGTGCGATGTGATGCACGGGCTTAGACACAGGTTTGGTCCATGTATGAGCTTCTCTCGTCGCCACTTATCCTTCAACACCCGTTACTGGCAGTCAGCAAAAAAGGGCAGCATTCAGCAGAAAGCATCTGCTGGTGCCTCGCGGGCTAAACAGAGTTTCAGTGCTTGAATGGAATGAGGTGTAAGTGCGTGTGACATGGTTGCATGCAGGAAACACAAGTGTGGTGTAGACCTGGTCCCCAGCAGCCCCTTGCCCCACAATCTCTTGCACAGTGTGGCCTCGCACAGTGGGCTCGCCCATTCACAACAGCACTGCGTTCTCCCACACTCACTTGCGCTGTGCGCACACCCTGACAGGTACAGCTCCCCCAGCCGGACACGCGCCTCGACCACCCTCAGCCCCGAGGCAGCAGCCTTGGGCATGAGGTGGCTGGCCATTTTTGTGTCTTCACAGTACTCTGGGATGGGCAGGAGCGCAGAGGATGCGCTGCCGGAGCTGAAGGCACAGGGCGTAGTGTGCACGTGAGTGCTGATGGCTGATGCTGACAGTGTCAGTGAAGCTGCTGTGGCATTTTCTGCTGCACCCTGAAAGCATGGCTAGGCATTTCCTGTCGGACAATGCTGCACCGTGAAAGCATTGCAGAGGACTTTTGCTTTGTAAGCATCTGAGTCGCAAGGTGGTGTGCGCATGTGTCACAGATGCTGTGTTGCTTTGCGGCAGTCTGTCCTGATGGTCTGTTGGAAGGGCGGATGGGCTCATGGGGCATTGCGGCTTTTGCCCTTGCAGGCTTTTGGATCTTGCAGGCTTTTGTCTTAATGGGCATTATTGGGAGGGGCCTGTGAGCTTCTGCCTGTGCGGGCTTGTAATACCTTGTAGGCTTCCGCCTTAGTGGGCTTTTTGGGATGGGCTTTGCAAAAGCATGGAACACAATTGAGATGGGCAGGCAGGTCAGGGATGCACTGTGGTGTCCATGCACACCATGCTTTGCTGTGTTTTGATCCTCCTGTGTGAGTAGCCATGACAAGCTCTTAGTGCTGAGGTGGGCAGGAATGCTGAGGATGCACTGCCTCAATTGGTCAGGTGCAGGGCATGGTGCGTGCATGCCTCATGCTGTGCTATTTATTCAATGTATGTGTGGAGCATGTATGCACAAGGAGCGCTGAGGAGCGTGTAATTGTGATATGGTGCTGAGCAAGCAAATAGTGCTTGGTCATGCATGCATACAAGTGCCTGCTCTTGAACAGTCATGTGTAAGTCTGGCCAATCCTGCACATGTACGCCATTTGTATATTGTATTTTCCCTGCCAAGAGGCTGATATATTCGGTATGTTAATACAAAATTGGCCGATCTTTGTCGTATGCGAACGCATGCGAATGCACTGTGCACAGCTAAATCTCGAGTGCGTGATTGCATACTGCAGTGTATTAATATGTGGGAGGTGGCTGCCCAATGCTGGCTTGACGCAGACATCCACATGCTCACATTTGTTTGCAAATATGCACCACTGCTGTGCGCAGGTCTGTGAGGGATGGCCGCCCCATGTTTGTGGTCCCTGGCCACGAGGGTGAAGTCGATGCGCAAGAGGTGGTCAAGCTCCTGCGTCTGGAGGTGGGTAGCGTGGGTTGCATGTGCACTCTGTGGGCCAGGGTGGTTGTGACAGCAAAACATGGAACCTCATCACTGCACCTGAACCTGGTGTCTGAACTTGATAGGTGGTCAGGATCCTGCGTCTAGAGGTGGGGGTGCATGTGCACTTTGTGGGTCGGAGTGATTGTGACAGCCTGTCAGCCCGTAGTTATCAAGCCAACCTTTACAGTGTTAGGGTCATACCTTGTCCCTAGATCTCCATAATACCTAAATGCGGGCCCGCCCCTCACCCCTGGCAGATGGGCTATGCGAGTACATCTCTCAAGTGTCTACTTCAAAGCTGGATGGGATATATGGCAGTTTTTGAAGTGAAGTGTCGTTGGGCGCATGTGTTGAACTCGTGCAGGTGCGGCCTGGTGTGCGGCCAAGGGCGCCCACCCCTCCCCCTGCCCTGGCAGCTGCACGGTCAGCCCCTAGCGCTCCAGCAGCTCAGGTAGGGGCCTCGTGCGTACAGAGGGTGTCGTGTGCGATGTTGGAAGGGTTATGCTGGGAATGGCTATGCTCAGGAAGAGGGGATGGGACTTGGCTGCTGCGCAAGTTGTGGTGAGTCCCCCTGGTGTTCTAGTTTTGTCAGCTGCCCAATGCAGCACCTCCCATCGCAGGCTGGGAAGGGTCTCTGTAAGGACTGCTCAACTGTGTCGTCATGGTCGCCTGTGTTGTTGTGTGCGTGTTGTGCAAGGTGCCATGCCACCCATGTGGTTGCTATCTACTTTTCCGTGATCACCTGTGATGTCGCCACATGCGTTGTGATGCACGACGCCATGGTGACCTCTGTGTCGTTGTCATTCGTGGTGCCCTGCTCACCTGTTCTGTCGTCATTTGTGCTGCTGGAGTCACCTGATTTGTTGTTGTGCATTATGCAATGGTAAATGGTGTTTGGTGCCACCTGCGTGTTCATGGTCACACAATGATGTGGCCACTTGTGTGTGTGTATGTGTGTGTGTGTTGCCATGGGCACCTCCGTTGCGATACGCAGTGCCATGGTCATGGCCGACACCTGTGTCGCTGTCATTCGTGAGCCATGGTCACCTCTGTTGCTGTTGCATGTATGCCCTGGACACCTGTGCTGTGACATTTAACCCTGACACCTGTGTCGCTGTCATTCCTGACCTCTTTTACTAGAAGTTTTAGCCTGGGCTTGGTCATGGCTTCCTTTGGCCTAGTCTTGATCATGGCCCCCTGTGGCCTGGGCTTGGTCATGGCTTCCTTTGGCCTGGGCTTGATCATGGCCCCCTGTGGCCTGGGCTTGATCATGGCCCCCTGTGGCCTGGGCTTGGTCATGGCTTCCTTTGGCCTGGGCTTGGTCATGGCCCCCTGTGGCCTGGGCTTATCCATGGCCTCAGCCTGGCATTTTGCAGGCCGATTCTTTGGTCTCAGTGTCTTGCGTGATGCACACATGTGCACCGCTGCCTCACCTCTGCAGAGTCATTTGAAAAACCACCACCCCCACCTCCGTGCTTGATGCACAGCCAGGGGAAACAGTTGCCTCAATTTCTTTGTGTTTTGTTGCGCAGCCGGCTGAGGCTCCTCCCCAGGCTACTGTGGAGGATGGCTTCAAATGGCTGGCGACTTGGGTGGCCACCAACTACATGGGCATGGGCAAGACTGTGGAAGACGCGCTCCCAGGTTTGTGTGTGTGTGTGTCTGTTTGTGTGTATTCCCTTTTCCCTTCCTGTCTCTCCTCCTGCCTTAGCTGGCCTGTATTAAATCAAATCCTGCTTGCATGCCGGCCCGATTTAGCTCAAGTACAGGGTGTCCCTTGGTGCTCAGTTTTCAGTTTTGAGCGTGAAGTCCTTGTTGTGCCCAAGTGCATGATGTCTTTGGGGGGTTAACCATCCTCAGTCTCAGGGGTTGAATGCTGCTTGCTTTCCAGCAGCCAGATTCCTCGTTGCCCAGTGTTTGTCTTCTTCAGGCAGACGCTAACCCATTGAGCACCATCTCAGTTCCTCAAATTCAGATCGAGTATTTTTTTCTTTCCGGATGAAGTGCATTACTACTGCCTTGACCTGGAGCTCAGGAACTAGGAGCTTTTCTTTCTACTAGGGTGTCCCGTTCCATTGGCACTGAATGATGTTTATTTTGGACCTTTTGGGACATGTATTCAGTATTGTTCCTTTTTTAAAAAGGAACCATATCAAGACAAGCATGGAGCCAGCACAGGTGCCCTTCTGGCCCTCCTCATGTGCCCTTTTCTCACTTAACATGCACTGTGGTGTGCATGTTCAGCCCGGCCCTTGCTCTCCTCATGTGACAAGCACAGACCTGTGGCATGTACCTGTGACCTGTGCCATGTGACAAGAACAGACCTGTGACATGTGCCTGTGCCTGTACCTGCTACCTGTGACCCGTGCCATGGGACAAGCACAGACCTACAACAACGAGTAGTGTTGCGCTGGGTGGCACAGAGCAGCAGGATGGTTTTGGGCTTGTGGTACCATATTACATTTCAGGCCTTTTTTCGAGCGCTAAACTGCGGCGGCGGGGGTTGCGTACCCCTCCATCAAGGGCACCACCCTTCATGCTGTGCTCCTCTATAAAGGGACCACCGTTAATGCTTTGCAGCTCTTTGAATGGCACTGTTGTAATTGCTGTGTGCAGAGCTGCGGCGGCGAGGGGTTGTGTGCTCCTCCATCAAGGGTACCACCCCCAAGTTCCGGATGCCTGGGCAAAAAGCCGAGATGGACGGAGCGCAAGTCATCAAGTCTTTGCGCTTGCAGGTGTGTATGTATGTCTGTATGTGTGTGCGTGTGCGTGCGTGGTGCGTGCGTGGTGTGTGTGTGTGCGCGCGCGCGGCGTGGAAGGGATGGTCCCTGATAAAGGCTGCTTGGGTTAGATTGATGGGGCGGAAATTTATGACGTGCATCTGCTCGCCAGCATGCTTCCGTGTGCGCGCCTGTGTCAGAGGCTGCTCGTGGTAGAAAGATGGAATGCGAGTCACAGAGCCTTTACACAAAGTTGTGTTTGTTGTTACTGTTGGGAATAGGCCTAAGTAAGGTCTACTTATTGTCAACCAGGGAAGCAGCAGCTGCGTGTTGGCCTGAGTGTACTTGACCAGGCAGCTGCATGTTGACCAGGTCAGCAATTCCTTGCTGGAAGAGATGACACGCAAGATTTGGTGATGCTGTATGGGTAGGGCGTGCGTGCTGTCAATGTGCTGTGCCTGCATGGAAGCTGTTGGTGTGCTGTGTCTGCGTTTCAGCTGCCAACATGCTGTGCCTGTGTTTAAGCTGCCAACATGCTGTGCCTGCGCAGAAGCTGTGCACCAGGTCCTGTCATTGCACCGCTGAGCCAGTGCTCCATGGATACATTCTGACAAGAGTGTGTGGTATTGCTTGTGCAGCCTCAAGATTGCAGGCTGGCTTTACTCACCCCATTAATTGACGCACTCGCCCTCTGTTGGAGCTGTGTGCTGACCTCCATACCTCGCTGAAACAAAATTCTGATATGCTGTGCTGTTGTCCGCGCATATAGGCCCGACCCGGCGTGGACCCCATTAAGCCTAGCCCTCCTCGTGGCCTTGTCCTGGGAACTTCGGGGGCCAAGGTAGGAAGCTGAGGACAAGACTTTGATGTGATTCTGCACAGGATCAGATTGAGAATTGGCCACATTGGACTGAGGATGCTGCCTCATTCTGGGGACCTCCAGGGCCAAAGTAGAATGGATTAAACTTGGGGGACTTGACCGAGGCTTGATTGGACAGAGATTCTAGATTAGACAGAGGTTGAGTTGGACTCAGGACTGACCACGTGAGGCCAGAATGCGGCCTCAGGGGTTCTGTGGATCTCAGGGGTCGAGGCAGGTTTGAAGCGCTGGCCCCTGCGTGATGCTGAATGCTCTACTCATTCAGGTTCCAGAGTAGATGCCTTACTCATCCAGGGCCAAGGGTAGAACCCCCCACCCATTCAGTGGCCAAGGTAGAAGGCTGGCAGTCGATGGGGCCCCAGACAGTGCTAACAAGCGGTGGTGTTTTAGGTGTTGCTGTGCTTAGATGTCCGGACAGGGCTCACAGAGGCCCTGTTGCATGCGTTAGGACATGAGAGCCATGCTAAGGCAGTGCAATGTTGGTGGTACAGGGCTTTGCAGGGATCCGCCTTCTGTGCCGGTGGGAGAACTCAGCACGCATGTTGGCACAGTATGAGATCACGGGACCAAAAGGAGGAGGATGTGTCGCAGCAAAGGGTGTGCATGCCTCAGACTTGTCTGTGCCTCTTGAGCCCGTGCCTGGCTTGGTGCAAGATCAATTGATGAGACTATAGCTGACATGATGTGGGTAGATGAAAGAATGGATGGTTGGATGGATGGATACACATACCGGACGATTGATAAAATGTGTACACCTTGCCTGCCTGGCCTTGCCCGCCTTGTCCTTTGTGCCTGTCTCCTGCTGACATGCAGCTTGCTTTGCTCAGCACCTGCACACTCATAGCCATGCTGCAGCCAGGGCTGCCAGCCCTTGCTCTTTTGCAGCCTGCTACCCCCAGCGCATATATATCTGCAGCCTGGATTGCCTGTCACGTGCTTGCATGTAGCCTGCTTGCTTTGCCCAGCACCTGCATACCCGCAGCCCTTTGCTGGCATGCTGCAAGCAACCAATCGATCAAGAGCATTCGTCATAACCTTCCAGGATCATTAAGCAAGACTTGGTTTATAGTAACAGTTTCATTTAAAGATGACTTTAAACTGTTTGAAACTGGATTTGCTTCAACTTGAGATACTTTATACAAACTAGGACACATGAACTACACACATCGACTGCTGCAAGACACCCGCAGCCTTTTGCTGACATGCTGCAAGCAACCAATTGATCAAGAGCTGGGACACATCTACTGCACACATCGACTGCAGCGACACACCCGCAGCCTTTTGCTGACATGCTGCAAGCAACCAATCGATCAAGAGCTAGGATACATGAACTACACATATCGACTGCTGCAACACATCCACAGCCTTGCTGACATGCTGCAAGCAACCAATCGATCAAGAGCTAGGACACATGAACTGCACACATCGACTGCTGCGACACACCCGCAGCCTTTTGCTGACATGCTGCAAGCAACCAATTGATCAAGAGCTAGGACACATGAACTACACACATTGACTGCTGCGACACATCCGCAGCCTTGCTGACATGCTGCAAGCAACCAATCGATCAAGAGCTAGGACACATGAACTGCACACATCGACTGCTGCGACACACCCGCAGCCTTTTGCTGACATGCCGTGAGCAATCAAGTGCAATCAAGTGCTAAGAACACACCATACACAACTCGTACAGCACAAGGGACATGCTGCCTTCTGCACTTCTCACCTGCGCGCTCAATGCTTAGCCAGTAAATCACTTTGCTGTTCAGGGCCTGCTTGGTCCTCCTTGAAGAACCATTGGGGACTGCCTTCAGTCGAACAGGCTGGCGGCTAGCCAAGCCCTCCACTACCACAGCTCGCCCACACTTGCTCAGCTCTGCGTTCCCTCTATCTTCACTCGTATTTTTAGCCTCTGGCCTTGTTCTCTCTCCTTCCTGCTGCCCCAGGCCGCAAAGCCGTCCCCCTCTGCTTCAGCAGCCGTGGCCACAGCCGCCGCTTCCGCTGCTGCAAGGAGGGCGTCCTCATCGTCCAGCAAGACACCAAGTCCATCTAGGCCCGCTCCTGCTGCCTCCCCGGCTGCCTCCTCTACCGCTTCCTCTGCCACAAAAGCTGAGCCCAAGGCTGAGCCCAAGGCCGAACCCCAGTTCCCCCCTCAGGTAGGCACTGCATGTACATTTAGGCTGTGCGGCCGAGGCACCCCCTCAGGCGGGCCCTGCATGTGCGCACCCCTCACCTGTCGGCTGGAACTACCATCTTATCAGCCCACACAGTCCCCGGATCCTGTCAATCCTGACAGCAGCATCCTTAGAAACAATCACCTCATCAGCACACACAGCCCATCATCCTGAAAGCAGCATCCTTGCCCTGCTCTGCCTGTCCTGCTCTCATGCGCGCACCCCTCACTTGTTTGTTATAGAACAATAACTTCATTAGCTCCCTTATCTAGATGATCCTTACAACAAATCTTTGTATTGCTTTGCCTGGCCAGCACTCATGCGCGCACCCCTCACTTGTTGGTAAGAACAATCACCTCATCAGCCCACACAGCCCGATGATCCAACAAATCTTTGCATTGCACTGCCTGGTCTGCCCTGATGCGTGCACCCCTAACTTGTTGGCTGGAACTATCTCCTTATCAGCCCCCACGGCCCGCCGATCCTGACAACAACACCATTACCTTCCTGGGGCAGCTCTTACTGCCAGCCGCGGCGACACTCCTGGCGGCTGCTGCCATTGGAGGCGGCTCGATCCTCTGGGAGAAGATCAACGAATCAGGCATCATTCCATCGCGTGACGAGCTGGTGAAACAGAAGGTGCGGGGGGGGCTGAGGATGGCATTGGATGACGTTGCTTTGTGTCCATTTCCTTTCGCGCAGTTGTGCTCATCCAGGTGCATATGTTACTGAGTGTGCGCTCGAGGTCAGGAAATTGCCGTCCTATGTTTTGGCTTCTGGGGCTTGTTTCCATCAGATGGAGCTAGCAAAGAAAAGCGACGGCAACGGTGGTCATGGTGGTGCATGTTCATGTGCATGTATATGTATTTTCTTCGTGAGAAAAGGGATTGCAGTTGCCTTTCCAGTCTAGGGAATGAGCCCTTGCATGCAGGCCTTGAACTTTGAAGCCTGAGCATGACAATCCCCTGTAAAAGCGCCACTCCTTTGGAGAATACCAAACCGAAGGAAAGCCCAAGAAGTTGCTGCCATCATAGGAGTCTTCTTCCAGGGGTCCTCCCTGGTGCGCATCGCCAGGACAACAGGAATGCTGCCCCTCCCTCAATCGAGTCCGCAAAAGTCGGTTATGAATAACGGCCTGAAATGAAATTTGATTGTGACGTCTCTCTCAACTTCGTTCAGGCTCCATGGTAAGGAGCGCCTGTGGTCTCTGGCTGCAGGCTGAATGCCCACAAGGGGTCCAGCCAACAATTGGTACATACGACACTTTCACAATGCTAAATGCATTTCTAGGAAGAATTTTGCAGAAGCAGAAGAGGGCGTAATGCCCACAAGGAGGTCCAGCCGGCATCCCTAATGAAAATGCTGGGAAGTTGCTGGATAGTGCTGGAAAATATGTTTCGGTGTGCCTGTGGTCTCTGGCTGCAGGCTGGATTCCTGCAAGGAGATACAGCAAACATGTTTGCTGTGTGCGCTGCCTTAGCTGCCAACAAGCTGCTTCCTTTTGTTAGAAACAAAACAAAAGACGAGGGCTGATTGCCCTGGAAAAAGTTATAGCCAGCGCTTGGATCCAACTCCCCTAATACCAGCATGGATTGTTGTGTCCTATCAGGATGAACAAGTTGGTCAAGCTCAAATAATGTTCATGTTGGGCATGATTTTCTTGTACAGATGTGGACAGCATAGAAATGCTTGTTTTTTTGGTGCCCACTTTAGCTCGCATCCTGCGCATGATGGACTTCATGGGCGTGCTTGTCATGCAACCTTGATTCTGATATTAGTTGTATGTCAGGTTGCTGCCTCAGACCTCCATTTGCCCATGACTGTATCACTCATGGTTGCTAAAAAGAAACGTGTCTACCTTTAATAAAAATCATTGCTTTTTGGTGTTGTAAAAGACTGGGATTTGGCGCTATAACATTCCCTTGACAGAAAGTGAACACACAATCAAGGGCAAGTGGACCCCCAGTCCAACACAACAAAAGATGGTAAAATTAGAAGGCAAAGAAAGGTGTCGTCAGTCCAGGACAGCAGAGGTTGTCAGCACAGAAATCTCAGCTGGTGTTCCTGCGCACCTCTGTGCACGCACGCAGGTGCAAGCACCTAAACCAACTTTCGGCAGATCCGGTTTGGGCGTGATGCCCCCCACAGCACTGCCTCCGCCAGCACACCACTAATAATCCTCCGCACGCACCAAAGGAACCTCGCCCAACGTGGTTAAAAAAATCCCAATGGAGCTCACTGGGCTGGAATGCCAACTTATTCTGCTTTCACCTCATAGAATAATTTGAAGCGTATCCTAGCATAATAGACCTGAAAGTAGATTTCGTTCAAAAAATGCAAGGCAGCACAGTACAGGGATATGCCGTGTGCTCGACTTTGCTGTGAATAGGCGCAGATGCATGCAATAGAGGCCGGACCTGAAAGGGTTGGTGGATGCTCGAATGCATGCATGTGTAATTACCGATGTCGTAAGAATTTTTGGGGTGTGCGTTGAGCGTCTTTTCCAGGCCCTATGTATTGCGTCAGACCTCCTTTGTGAGGTGTTTAAAGCCTGCAATCAGTTGCAAGGGCTCAGTTGTATTAAAATTCATTTTGTACAGAACGAGGGAGGCATTGTTCAACCATCGAGTTGCATACTCAGGGCCAATTCAAGTCAAAATGCTAAGCTGCTTCATTGTCGGATTAGCATGGAATTTTGCTAGGGCTAGATACTTACAGATTTTCTATTGGAGCACGAAGGATTCCATGATATCTGTTTCCTATAAGCTCTTATTTCTTGACACCAGGAACATAGCATTACTTGCACCAGTGCCCTATTGTGTTTGTGTGCCATCGTTATGCCGACATCAGGAGGGATATACAGTTCCTGTATCTGTAGCCAGTTGGCTGGGCTGCCTCTTGATTTTGAGGGCAGTTAGATCCCTTTGGCTTGCTTTAAAGAATGTAAAAAATGTAAAGGACTCCATGTGAGTAACCTGCCAGTACAAGTAAAGACAAGTAAAGAGTCAAGATGCCACGTACCAGTGGCATCCTGGTACGGATTCCAGTGCCAAGCATCCTGTTCTAATGGCAAGGGGGAGAAAAATGATGCGCTGCTATTTTACGTATTTGGGCAGCAGAGTGGATGCGCCGGCGTCTGCAACCACTTGAGACTAGTGCACATGCACGCAAATAGAGCAGCCATGAAAATACAAGTGCTCTTGCATGCAAGGAATGCAATTTGATGAAGCAAATGCGAATGCACATAAAGAACAGAAGCATGTGTGCCTGAGCTTGCAGCGCGTACACAAACACGCCTGCATACATGCACACATGCATGCATGCACGCTTGAGTGCAGAGCACAATTGCATTTCAAGGGCCACAAAGTGCAGCCTGCCAGCAGATTGCACATTGAATGCATGCTAGCTGTGAAGGAATGTGGGCAGTGTACATGTGCATGAGCACATAGACGCACGCATGCATGCGTGCGCAGACGCACACAGTGCAAACACAGGCACATGCAATGCAGACCAGCAAACCGGGCTTCAATGTGCGCCCACCTCAACTTGAACCCACACCACCTGGTCTCACGGAGCACGCAGACACACGTGCATGCATGCTTGCATGCATGCACTGCAGACTAACAAACCGGGCTTCAATGTGCGCCCACCTCAACTTGGACCCACACCACCTGGTCTCACGGAGCAGGTGACTCAGCCAGGCAGCTTCAAGATCGGTGGGGCTGCTCCGTCCGTCACCGTCAGGCCCAGGTGCGCATCAACAGTGCAATCGGCGGTGCACCTGTCACGCCCCTTGAAAGAGGAAAGGAAAGATTCATGGAGCAGCGCCTGCATAGCGCACTGGCTCAACTGCGAAACAAACCCTAACATTTGGTAGTGCTCCGTTCGTCAGGCCCAGGTACGCTTGTCCCTTGTGTTTTCTTAACGCACATGCGGAACTCTTTGCCGCGGTGGTGCTGCACATTTGGTGTGTCAGGGATCAGGGACGCCTGTCCATCGTGCTTGCTGCTTCATTGTCTGGCCCCACCAATGTGGATCTAGGGCCGGCTCGAATGGGGGGTGTGCCTGTTGAGTACTTTGCTGTGAACAGGATGTGTGCTGGTGCTGCAGTGCCGTGTGTCAGCAGGAATTGAGAAAAGCACCCAGTCATGTGTTTTATGCTGTGCTCTTGCTCTTGCGCGTTGATAGGACCTGCATGGCGCCATTGTGAGACAAAGTTTATGATGTATGTTCTGCTGTGCTCCTGCCCCTGCACGCAGTGAAGAGGCCAGTGTGTTTGCGACGGTGCCACAGCAATTCCCCTTCCCACCTTGAGTGTTTCCTTATGCTCCCGTATGCAGAGAGGACCTGTGTTCCCCATTATGACGTTTGTTCTGTTGTGCTTCTGCCCACAAACAGGAGGTCAGCACGACTGCAGCCCCTCGAGAATTTATTTTGCTCCTGCTTCTGCTTGCATAGAGGAGGTGTATGACCTCATTATGACGTGTAGCCTGCTGTGCTTCTGCTTGCAGAGAGGAGGTCAGTGCGCCTGCTGTGGAGCCACAGCCCCCCCCTCCCCCTCTTCCCCCTCCGCCCCCCAAGATTGGGTTGCAAAACCAGGGGGCTGCAGTGAGTCCTCTGGATGCGCAGCGGGAGCAGGAGCTGCGCATCATCCAAGAGCAGGAGCAGCGGCGGGTGCAGCAGGAGGAGCTGGAGCGGCAGCAGGTGCGTGTGTGTTGGTGCTAAAGGAACAGGAACCTCAGAGCCCTGGAAAAAAGGTGTGGTTGAATGGGGGTTGGAAGGTCCCAGGGCGCTTGCAAGCACTAGGGTTGAGTGTTTGTTGTGGCAGTGGTAGTGGTTGTGTTTGCGGAGGAGCTGGGCATCATCCAGGAGCAGGAGCAGCAGCACTAGAGCAGCAGGAAGAGTTGGAGTGGCAGCAGGTTTGTGATGGTGTTGTGTGCTCTCAACGCACTGCTCCTTGGTAGGATTCATGGTGCTCTCTGGTTTTGGCTCTCGTTCTTTCCTTCACCCTGTTGCTCGCACTTGTCAGTCGGTCTTGATGCTGATCAACTTACCACATGGTCTGATGCTCATCCTTAGCACCTCTGTACTACTGTCATGAATTGGCACAAAAATACCTCTTAGCACTGCAAGTGTGTGTCAAACATGGAGCGAATCAGGGAAGTTCAGGTGGTTGCAAGGGGTTTCAGGGCTGCACGAAAGACACTTCATGGTTCTTCGGGTCTACCTGACATGCCTTTAAAAACCTTCGGGTTCAGTACCAAAAACAAAAGCTGCCCTTTGACAATATTTGGGTGTGATTCGACCTGATTTGGCCTGCGATCAGGCCAATTTTTTTGTTTCTCTTCGGGTTACCCGAGGGTTTGAACTTCCCTGGAGTGAATGTATAGATCCGGCTAACCCTATCCATGCCCTTCCATGGTGCTCCCATTGTTATGGATGAGCATGCCCGTCCATGGTGCTCCCATTGTCATAGATGGGCATGCCTGTCCATGGATCCGCCTCAACATGTCAAACGCCCATCATCCATGAGATCTCATGCATTCCTGCCAAGCAGTGGCTCTGATGTTGCGCATGTGTTGCCGTCAAAAGGTGGCTCTGTGATGATTGTGTGCATGCATTGCAATTGAGCCGTGGCTCTGTTATGCCTGCATGCATCCCTGCCTAAGGTTGGCCCTGTGGCGATTTTGTGCATGTATTCCTGATAAATGGTGGCTCTATTATCATTGTATGCATGCACGCCTGTTTTGGGGGGCCTTTGAAGATTGTGTGCCTGTTCCGTCCCTCCCTATGATTGAGCAGAGGTTCCGGGAAGAACAAGAGCGAGAGCGGGTGGCAAAGGAGCAGGAAGCGCGCGCGCAGCAGCAGAAGGAGCAGCAGCAGGCAAAGGAACAGCAGGCGCGTGAGCAGCAGCTAAGGGAGGAACGGGCAAAGCAGGAGCGGGAGCGGCGGGAGCAGGAGCAGCGGGAGAAAGAGCAACGGGAGAAGGAGCAACGGGAGAAGGAGCAACGGGAAAAGGAGCAGAGGGAGAAGGAGCAGAGGGAGAAGGAGCAGAAGGAGCGGGAGCAGGTAAGGCTGTGTGTCTGTGTGTGTTGTGTGTGCGCGCGCGTGCGCGTGCATGCGTGTGCGTGTGCGTGCGTTGCTCGTGCTGGTGCGCTTGCTGGTCTGTGCTGCTTGTAGAGTCGACAAGTCCGCCGACCAGTTTTCTTGACTTGAGTATGGGCAAGTAAAGAGGGATAAGGAGAAACCGGAGCATGTGTAACTGGTGTGTGCACTCGTGTGAAGCTGGAGCGTTTTACCGAGCAGCACTGTCAGTTTCGGGCTCAGGCGAAACAGAAAGTGTGTTTGCAGGCTGCAACATTCATTCATTTGAGCATTCTGTTGTGCATGCCACGGCCACCTGCATACGCGCATCCTTGCTTTGCATGGAGCGTAGACTGTTCCTTCATTTGGTCTGTCGGATCAGTGCAGTGCCTTGCCTGCTCAATCTTATTCAATCTGTCTGTTCGGGCAGTGTTCAAACATATGTGGCAGTTCAGTCTGTGTCCAATCAGTCCAATCAGTCTGTTTCTGTCTGTGCTTATGGCGTTGTATGGCTTGCCGCAGAGGGAGAGGGAGCAAAGGGAAAGAGAGCAAAGAGAAAGGGAGCAGAGGGAACAGGAGCAGAAAGAAAAGGAGCAGCGGGAGAAGGAGCAGAAGGTGCGTGAGCAGCGCGAGAAGGAGCAGAAGGAAAAAGAAATGAGAGAGAGGGAGCAAAAAGAGAAGGAAGAGCGCGAGAGGGAGCAGCGCGAGAAGGAGCTGAAAGAGCAGGAGGAAAAAGAGAGAGTGCAACGTGAGAAAGAGCAGAAAGAGAGGGAGCAGCGGGAGAAAGAGCAGAAGGAACGGGAACAAAAGGAGCGGGAACAACGGGAGAAGGAGCAGAAAGAAAGGGAGCAAAAGGAAAGGGAGCAGCGGGAAAAGGAGCAGAAAGAAAGGGAGCAAAAAGAGAGGGAACAACGGGAAAGGGAGATGAGAGAGAGGGAGCAGAAAGAGCGGGAACAAAAAGAGAGGGAGGCGTTGGAGAAACAGCAGAAAGAGCGGGCACAGAAGGAACGGGAGGAGCGGGAGAAGAGGCAGCAGGAACTGGAGCAGAAGGAAAGGGAGGAGCTGGAGAAACAGCAGCAAGAGCGAGCACAAAAGGAACGAGAAAAGCGCGAGAAAGAGCAGAAAGAGCGACTCCAGCTGGTGAAGGAGCAGGAGCAGGAGGGGCCTAGGGTGGCTGAGCAAGAGGGGAAAGCACAAGAAAAGGAGGCGCAGCAGGAGAATAAGCAGCAGGTACATGCGCATGCCTTTTATACCACCCATGTCCCACGTTCGTTTTTGTGCTGTGTGTTGTGCCTCCACGGACGCGCCTTTGACCCCCTCTGCCCTACCCTGAGTGTCGTGGGTTGTTGCTTGCATGCACACGCCCACGTCTACACACATGTATGTACGGTTGCATCCATGGCACTCATCCTGACATGGCCGCGCTTGCGCTACTGCCACTCGTGTTTTGCAGATGGAGAAGGAGCAGAGGGAGCTGGAGCAGTTGGCACAGGTGGGGAAGCTACAGAGGAAATACTGGACATGGGTACCAACAGTCCTGCTGTTATACATGGGACATGGGTATACAGTGCAGGGCTGCAAGGCATATGTTTCTGGGACGTTTTCGTTGTTGTTTCCTTTCAAAGATAGCCATGCACCTAGCCAGCCAACTTGCCAAGCCCATGCAGCTGCTCATTTGTAGCACAGTGAGCTTCAGGGGAAGGAGCCGTCATGACTGGAAGGTTACGGAAAGAAGAAGAGTTTAAGCAGTTCTGAGTAGGTCGCCGCATTGACATGCTGCAGCTGCGCAAACATGCCGGGGTTGCTCATGTTGCGTCCGCGCACGCTGCACCGTTGGGGGTTTACAAGGGGGTTTACAATGGTGGCCTACAGCCCGAGACTCTGGCTGATGGCAGCTGGTGAAACAAGCTCAACCAGTATCAAAAATTGAGACTAAATCTGACACAAATCTAAGAAGTCTGTATGAGTCTTGATTTAGGAAAGCATTGATCTCAGAATCAGTGATAGTATGATGGCAAGCCAAGAATGGAATAAAGTCAGCGTTTGAAGGCGGAGCAAACACACGCAAAGTCTTAAACATCTCCTCAAAAAGGTCCTGCACCGTTGAGAGTATCTGTGCTGCATGTTGCTCAATGCGGAGCCCTCAAGCCTATAGCTTGCGTGCTTACCATTTAGGTGCCAGTGTCCTTTTGTTGCTCAAGGTGCGTCCGTGCACACTGCACTGATGGGTATGTCTCTGCAGCCTGCTTCTTCTCCATGCAGAGCCCACACGCTCAGCTTGTGTGCTTACATTTGAGGTGCCTCTGTCCATTTGTTGCTCAAGTTGCGTCCGTGCACAGATGGGTATGTTTCTGCAGTCTGCTTCTGCTTTCCATGCGGAGCCCACACGCTCAGCTTGTGTGCTTACATTTCAGGTGCATGTGTCCGGTTGTAAATGCAAAGCCCTGTTTTGGGTGCATTGCTGGCCAATGCCATGTTCATACGCCATGCATTCTGCCTGTCCCTGCAAAGTGGCTCAGATATATGGCACATATATATATAATTGAATGAGCCGACCCTGCGCAACTGGTGCATCACTGGCTGGACAGTGGGCATGTAGCCTGGAAATGCATGCATACTCTACGAACTACGGTGCTTCGTTCGCCTCGTGTCTGCATCAACACGCCTCATGTTCGCATCAACACACTCAGCTCACTTGCATTGGGTCCCTTTATGTCCTTTGGCATGTTGGGTCTCTTACATTCTGTTGAATGTTGGGGCTTGGGCATGAACACTGTATTGGTGTTTGCAACAAGCTCATAGATATCAGTTGGAGGAGGCCCAGCGGCATCTCCCTGCATTTTCCACTCCTATAGGCAACTGCACGGTGCGCCTGTACACAAAAAATTGAAAATTTGTACACAGAACATTTAGACAACCTAGCAGACGTGTGCTTTCACTGAAAGCTCATTCCCGAGCACCTGAAGGATCTAAGAGCAACAGCGCACGCTTGGTATGCAGACAGGACATGGGTAAATCAAGCATGAATACACCACAGTGTGTGAGGCTCTGCAGCAGCCTTTTGGACACCAAGCTCCTGCTGCAACGCACGTCACAAGACTTGAGGAACCTAACTCGCCAAAGGCTCTGCAACATGCCAATGGACTTGAGATGACCGACATGTCAAAGGACATGATAAAGACAGATGCAAACACAGAGTATGTGTGTGTGTGTGTGTGCCATAGCCCCAACATGCCAAAAGGTTTGAGAGACCCAACGCGTTAAAGGGCATGTCCATTTCCATGGCTTGTGCTGTGTATGTACATATCAATTTGCAGGAGCAGAAGGTTCGACAGGCTGCCGCTGCCGTACCTCCAGTGCAGGCGCATGGCCTGCGACTGTCAATGCATGAACGCCAAGTTCACCCATGCGCTCTGTGTGTATGCATCAACTTGCAGGAGCAGAAGGCGCAAGAGGCTGCTGCTGCCGCACCTCCAGTGCAGGCGCAGGGCCTGCTGCCCCAGTCTCGGCCTTCAGGCGTGCAGCCACGGCCAGATGCCCTGCAACAAGGTGCGTGCTTTTTGATGTGGATGCTTGCGTAATGACTCAAAGAGCAGAGTGGATAGACAGCACAGGGCCCGCTGCCTCAATTTCGGCCTTCGGGCGTGCAGCCACGGCCAGATGCCCTGCAACAAGGTGAGTGTCTTTTGATGTGGATGCTTGCGTAAGGAGTCAAAGAGCAGAGTGGATAGACAGCACAGGGCCCGCTGCCTCAATTTCAGCCTTCAGGCGTGTGCAGCCACGGTCTGAGCCCCTATAACAAGTTGGGCTCCTTTATATTTTACTTAGACGCTGTGCCACAAGGTGGGCAAAATAAGAAAGTAAAAAAAGGTTGGCTCCTCAGCTAGTTCTGTGTCCTGAAAAGATGGGTGACTATGCTTGCCTCCTGCTCAAGGTCTGGCCCCCATGTTGTGGCCATTAGTTGACGGATTATGAATATGAATGTGTTGCAGAGGCCAACAATGTGTCTGGTTGCCTGCGCTAACCCTAGCGTCGGCCTCCAGCCCCAGCCGAAGGGGTTGTGCTGCCAAAGCCCTTCATGCACCCTACATCCATCCCAACATGTTTCTTTTCTGCTGAACATGACATGTTCCTGTGTCCGCCTGTGCAGGCCCTGGCGGCAGCCTCCAGCCCCAGCCTAAGGGGGGGGTGCTGCCAAAGCCCTACATCCATTCCGACATTATTCTTTACTGCTGCACATGACATGTTCCTGCGTCCGCCTGTGCAGGCCCTGGCGGCAGCCTCCAGCCCCAGCCTAAGGGGGGGGTGCTGCCAAAGCCCTATGAGCCCTTCATCGACCCCAACAAGCCACGTGGCGTGCAGCCCCTAATGCCGCCGCAGCAGCAGAGGGAGGGCGTGCAGCCTGCGCCCCAGGTGTGTTTGTGGGTGTATGTGGGCGTAGATGTTCTGCCGCCTCTCCCCATCACACCTCCACCTGTAGAGCTTCAATGTGCTTTTGCTGCTTCCTCCAAGACTCTTCTTGCTTGCACGATGGAAAAGCCAAGATGGACCGCAGGACTGGGGCAGAAAAATGTGTTGTAACAATCCGCAGAAATCACAGACACCGCACCACCAAAATTTCAAGTCCCATTCATTTATCCCCCCTCCAAGCTCAAATTGCTCGCATTGACTAAACGTGTAATATCTCACCTTGGTGTCTTAATCCATATGTGTGGCCCTCAAGGATCGGCTGCGCGCTGCTTCTGCCAGGGTCCCTCTAAGCCCCTGGGTCAAAAGCAGCCACTTGCTGCATGTGTAGCTCGCCTCTCTTTATATCTGTATGTGTGACCCTCGGGTGTCGGCTGCGCGCTGCTTCCGCCAGGGTCCCTTTGAGCCCCCCAATCAGCCCCGGGGCCTGCTGCCTGAAACCGAAGAACCGCAGCCTCCTAAGATAGAGGGGCCCCGAAGCCTTGGTGGTGGTCTTCAGAGGCAGGACGGTGGCGCGCAGAACCCCATGCCCAGTGGTGGTGGTAGTCTCCCAAGCATTGGTGGTGCTCTTCCCAGCGTATCTGGCAATGGACCTCAGGCGCAGGCCAAGCAGGTGTGTGCGAGACCTGAGTGCCCGTCATGGTGCTGCCCAGAAACAAAGAAAAGGGGCAGGTGCAAAAGCAACCTACTCTTGACCATGTCCATCATCAGGCCAAGTATGGATGTGCAAGACCAAAGTGCCCGTGATGGTGCTCCAAAGAAACAAAAACAGAAGCAGCTGCAAAGCAACCTGCTCTTGACCATGTCCACCATCAGGCCAAGCGGTGGTGTGCAAGACCTAAGTGCCCATCATGGTGCCGCAAAGAAATAAGGACAGGAGCAGGTGCAAAGCAACCTGCTCTTGACCGTGCCTGGCAAAGGACCTCAGGCGCAGGTCAACCAGGTGTGTTTGCAAGACCTCAGTGCCCATGATGGTGCTGCAAAGATGCGGTTGTGCTGCGGTGGTGCTGCATAGATGCGGTGATGCTGCAGTGGTGCTGTGGAGGTGTGGTAAAGATGTAAGGCGGTGGTGCTGCAAAGATGCAAGAACAGGAGCAGGCACAAAACAACCTCCTTCTATGTCTATCTTAGTCAGATGAGCAGGTCAAGCAGATGCATGACAAGAGTCAGACATGAGGAGAAGGGTACCCTGAGCAGAGGCTGGGCTTGCTCAGCATGTCCATCATACTTGGGGCTGGATAAAGAGAGTCGAGCATCCAGCAAAAGAGGCTCACACAAGTCGCGTAAGGGCCTCTTTTGCCCTCTTTTGAGCGTCTCTAGAGGAACGCTTGACCTTATCTGCCCAGTTATAATCATACGCAATCAGGCAGCGGCAGTGACAGGCCAAACAGATCAGAGGCAGCCATCATACTGCCTGAGGGACAGATACACAGATCATACGCACATCAGGGGCGGATCAGAGGCAGCCATCATACTGCCTGAGGGACAGATACTCAGATCATATGCACATCAGGGGCAGATCAAAGGCAGCCAGCATGCTGTCTCATGGACAGGCCAAGCAGATGTGTCTGCTCGCGCATGTGTGTGGGTGGTTTGCTGGATGAGTGCCAGTATCAGCTGGGCCAAATATTAGGTCAGCTTGAGGCTCATGGAATGGAAAGACACATCAAGATCAGAACCACCTATAATGCTGAGGCTGTATGAGCATCAAACAAGGGTATTTGAATGGATAAGTTTGCTGGCTTCAGATTGGAGGTCAACTGCCATCCTTTGCTGTTTGTACCCACCACTGCAAGCGACTCTGGAAATCAAGAAAAGAAACGTATGAATTCCACCTCAGTTGACAGAGGTGTGAGGCACGGGAGTGACGGCCTCTGACTTTGTCTGGAGAAAAGTGTGGAACATTGTGGAACAAATGGCATCTTGCAAGCATTAATTGAGGTTCAAGTGGTGGCAGGCTGAGCTGCATGGACACCGCCCACTCAAGCTATCACATGCAATGCACGGCATGGGATCAAGGGGCCCCGTGTCATGGAATTGTGCTGGGGTGACAACGATACTGAGGGGGTTGCAAAGGATGCAGGCAATGCGTATCAAGGCAGGGACTCAGTTGTCCCAGGATTGTAGTGTTTGACTGCTGTGGCAAGCACAAAGACGGGAGGCACAAGTGGTGTGTGCAGGGCTGCAATGCAGGGGCTCAGTTATCCCAGCGTCTCAATGTTTGGGGTTACTATTTTTGACAATCAACCGTTGTGACATACCACAAGCACAGAGACGGGAGGCACAAGTGATGTGTGCAGGGCTGCAATGCAGGAAATCACTTATCCCAGAGTCTTAAAGTTTGGGACAATCAACAGTTGTGACATACCACAAGCACAGGGATGGGTGGCACAAGTGGTGTGTGCAGGGCTGCAATGCAGGAAATCACTTATCCCAGAGTCTTAAAGTTTGGGACAATCAACAGTTGTGACATACCACAAGCACAGGGATGGGTGGCACAAGTGGTGTGTGCAGGGCTGCAATGCAGGGGCTCAGGGGTCCTGCTGCTGGAATTCAACTGGTTACAACAGAAGGACCCCTCTTCCCTTGCCATGTGTGGCATCGCCGGCATCACTGGCATTCCTCCCTCCATCGCACGTGTCACTACAGCCAAACTCAGAGGAAACTCTCCTTCTCACAACACTGAGGCACAGCACAGACAGATGCGCAGCACATAGGCACGGCTCAGGCAGCGGCGCAGCACACAGGCGTTCACAGGCAGAGGCAGAGCATCTAAAGCACAAACAGCACAGAGTCACAAACAGGCAGAGGCAGAGCACGTGGGCACACAGCACAGGGACACAAACAGGCACAGCGCATATAGCACAAATAGCACAGTACAGGTGCACTTTAAACAGACACAACAAAATGGTACAGGCAAGCCCTGCCACTGCCAAGCCTAGATGGTTCACAAGGAAAGCTGGCAGCATGAAATCATTGGCTTTGGCATCGGAGATGAAAAGTTGGATCCAACCTTAGAGGTGCTCTGTAAACTATGTTGGCCCCTGGCCATGCTGCTTCGACATGCGCACAAGGATGGGAAACCCCTCAGCATTTCATGCAGGCCCAAGGCGCTCTCAGGCAGTCAGACCTGCCAGCCACGGTTGACTACAATCCGATCAACAATCCGATTGACCTGCCATCTTAAAATATGATGCCATCCAAATTGGTTGGTTGATAATGCACAGAGGCAAGCACAAGTGATGTCAGCATCTGACTCACTGTCAATTGCTAGGAGGGTACAAAATCAAGAAGCGTTGATCAAAAGTTTTGACTGCTGGCCAACTTTCAGCAGGCCAGCTGTTTCGTGCAGAGCACGTGTGCATGTCCTTTCATTCAGTGACGCCCTGCTTAAAGAGCAGTATGACTTGATGCTCTGGAATTCGCTCCGCTTCTGGGCGTGTAAGGGTAACAGTGGGAGACATGAAGTTGTGTGCTTGAGAAGCGCAGTCGGATACTGCGCTCTAGAAAGTGCTTTGCTTCCGAAGATGAAAAGATTAGTGGACGTCATGAAGTCATGTGCTCAGGGACCGCATGCCCTCCTGTGATCTTGCTCATCATCTGCAGGCTTCAGGTACTGGAACAAAAGGCCTCTGGTGAACGCGACTGACTCCTGGCCTCCGATCACCTGTGTTCTCAGCCATGCAGCAAACGTGTTTGTTCCTTGCACCTGGTCTGCAGCAGCAATGACAGCTCTGTCAGGCCTGGCCTTCACGCTGGGCTTGCAGCTGCTCATCCCTGTTTCCCCCTACATGATTAGCATGTTTTATGGAAGAACAATTCGACTAACACCTGTTTACCCCCTTCATGTTGCTTGCTCTGCTTGCAGATGGAGCAGCCCAAGGAGCAGCCTTTCCAGAACAAGTGGGGCATGCGGGAGAAAGTGGAGCCGGTAAGCTTGGGGTTTTGTGGCACACAGGACGGATAGGACGTGAGTGAGAATCATGCAAGGGGGGCAACATTGTGTTGCACTGAAGGTGTGCGTGTGTGAGAGATGGAGAGATTCCATTTTTTTGCCGGTTAAGTGCAGATGCTTACTTACACCCAGGAAAGCTATGCTGCAGCACAGCAGTGTAGTACCCTTCAGTCAAGCTGTAACAGTCCAGAAAAATGAATTGCGCAGCATTTTATCTAGATGCATTGTGTTGATGCATCGCTTACACATTTCAAGTGTTGTTTGGTGAACCAAAAGGTACCTGTCCTCCCCCTGCCCCCCTTTCTGGCCTCTTGCCTCTCCACTCGTAAGCTCTAGCGACCTAGCACCTGGATGTTCAAGCCTGACTCAATTGCCACGAATTGAGGACCTATCCTTCCCAGAGATACGCTCCTCAAACACGCCTGGTCCTGGGCTCATCAGTACCTCGATGCATACTTTTTTGCAGATCGAGGAGGGCTTTGCTGAGCGCGAGGAGGATCTGGCAAAGGACTTGTCAGCCCTGGCAACCCCAGGGTCCAAGGGCATCCTGCAGCAAGGTGGCGGACAGATTGAGGGCTACGAGGTGAGCTCGAATGACGAGTTGGGAGCACGTGACACAGGAGCGCAAACGGCAAGATGGAATGCGTGATACAGAAGCGCAAGCAATGGGTTGAGAGCACATGACACAGAGGCCTGCCTGTTTGGTCCCAAGGCATCCTACAGCAATGTATAGGGCAGAGTGAGGGCTGCAAGCTGAGCACAAACAATGAGTTGGGAGCACGTGACTCAGAAGCTTGCTTGTTGGGTCTGAAGGTATCCTGCAGCAAATGGGTGGGCAGATTGAGGGTTACGAGGTGAGCATGAACAACGAGTGGGGAGCACATGGCACAGAAGCATGCTTGTTGGGTACCCTGGGTTCCTGACGGGTCTGCAAGGGAACTCTGCTGCAGCACGAGGATGCTGCATAAGTACACCTGATTATTTTCCCCTTGTCCTCGTGCACTTGGACCTGCAGGCTTGCATCTATCGCAGCGTCGGCTGCTGAGAGCCCAGCAATGACTGTGGGGAGCCACCCTGACTGTTGAGAGCTATCAGGAACGCACCACAGATTGCGCAGGCAGGTCGTGCAGCAACAGCACAATGTGAGTTGCAGTGGCTCAGATCGCGTTGGAGGCCGCCCTTGCTTAGCCATGAGGGGCGCTTTGCAGAACTTAAAGTAGGCTTGCGTGCCCCACGACAACCAGACTGTGGGCCCAAACCGTGGCCTTGGAGTCGGCAGGCATCCATGCTGGAGTTGGCAGGCATCCATGGTGGAGTCATCCATGGTGGAGTCGGCAGGCATCCATGCTGTGGTCAGTTGCTCAACTGAGGCCCTGGGTTCTGGCTTCCAAAAATGAACTTGCACCTGCAATGTGCATGGTCTGATGAGCGGCCGCGCAGCCATCACCTGCTATGCGCAGCTCCACAGATGGTGCTCACAGATTGCGCAGCAACAGGTTCTGCAAGCTGCACGAGTTCAGACCGTGTGGGCAGGTGTGCAGCCACCACCCGCTATGTACAGCCGAAGTCAGTGCAGTGGAGGCCAAGGAACACGCCCTGTTGTATGCAGCTTGGCAGGCTTGTGACAGGCAAGGGGTGGCCAAGGAACAGACTCTGTGGCGTGCAGCTTGACAGGCTCATGGCGTGGTGCAGGGATGGCCAAGAAACACACTGTTGCATGTCAGGCTCATGGGGTCTCATGAATGGGGTGACCCAGCAAAGCTACTACAAGTATGCAGGAGTTCAAAGGGCACATGCGTGCGCATTGGGAGGGTCGTGAATTTCTGAGGAAACGCCAATGTTTGGACATGTGGGTAAGGTTGACATCAGTAGTCATGTCTTGCTTTCCTCTTGGTGCAGTAATTGGGAAAAAAATAGACAGGAAACACGGTTACAACTAGCCAGGATGAGGAATGCTTGGGGTATAAGCTGCAGGGTCTTAATCCGGATCGATTGCTTCAGAAGGGTGCCTGTACATTGTGTGCAGTTTAATTGGCCTAAGACCTTGATAGGTGCTGGTTAACGGACCTTACTAGGTAAATGGTTTAAGACTGATTGACAGGTGCCTGTGCAGCAGGCCCCTGCAGTGACGTCCTCTTTCCCCTTCCACCTCTGTGGAACAGGAATTGCTATTGGCAGTGTAGCAGATTGCATGCAGAGTTGTGCGTCTCTTCAGTTCTCCAGTTTTGCCGGACACGAATTTTGAATTTTTGATAGCTAATTGGTTTATGTAATGGAATCCGGGCTGTTTTGGGTTTTGCTTCCATAATCATAGGGAGGCGTCTTGATGCAAGGTGAAGACGCAAGGTAAAGAAAGGGAATTTCGGCAGCAGGGCATCTATTGATTGAGTAAGGGAGGGAAGAGACCTGCTAGTAGGAGAGCACAACAAGATTTCAAAAAGAATGTCAGGCTGAGAAAGTGATGCAGCCAGAACAGTGTCTAAACTTCCTATGACCAGATGATATCCTGCTCTCAAGATGCTGAATTATCTGCAGCACACTCGGCGTGACATTTCAATAGGATTTGACCTTCAGCCAGGTAGTTTGGCTGCTCGGCCTGCTCAACTGTTCCAGCCAAACCAACAAGTCCATGAGTTCAGGAAAAAAACGGGAAGTCCGGACTTCTAATGGGATCCCATTAGTTTGATTCTGCAAGAAATGAAATACATCCTAGCTTGAGTGTAGTAATAAGCATCTGACTCGACCAAAAGCGTTATGTCAGTAGAGAGGAAGGTAAAATTACGTCGCTACATTCGCCTACAAAAGCAGCTGAACGAAAATATTGGGGCCTGTAACAAGCCCTGGCCAGAAAACTCAATTAAAAAACTCGGGCTCGAAAGAAACAATAACATAACATCTTGTTGCGGTCAGGTGTTTGATGGAATAGCACGGGGTAGGTTATTCTCAAAGGCTTCAAAGTTGTTTAAACAGAACATTTGGTGAACAGTGTACTGCTGCACATTGTTCATAAGCAGTCGTTTTAAATGTGCCCATGCAGAACTCCATGTTCACTTTCATTGTGTTTGGTATTCAGATGATGAAGGCAATGAAAAAAAGGCATAAGGTTTACGATTAATTCAACCTTCAGCCAGTAAGTTTGGCTGCTCAGCCTATTGAGCGTGTAAAATCGAATTAGGAAAAAAGGCATAAAATAAGGTACAAGTACATATTTTCCCTCATCGTTCCCCTGACAAACAAAGGCTCACCTCTTGTCGCCCTGATGCAATTTTAATTGTTCCATTGAAAAGAGTGCCAAGGACCAATTCTCGGTATCCATTGAGAAGTAGAGGGGGGTGCGGGGGGAACAGTAGCACTCAGCGCCAGCCACAGCCACAAGGGTTACAAGGGGTTACAAGGGGGGTTGGCTACAGCCCGAGAATCTGGCTGATCAGCTGCTGGTGAAACATTCTCGTCCAGCATCAAAATTTGAAACCAGTTCAGACAAAAAATTATAGAATCTGTGCGAGTCTTGATTTAGAAAAGCATTGACCTCGAAATCAGTCAAAATGTGAAAGCTCGCCAAAAAAGGAACAAAATCAGTGTTTGGAAGCTGGGCACAAGTATGTAATGATTTAAAAAGATCAATGAACAGCCACAGCCACTCCACCTACTTCCAAGGTCCGTCACCCTAGTCAGCTCCTCCCAGAACAGAGGCACGTCCATCTCGTGGAGGTCAAATACTCTGAAGACACCAGGCCCAAGAACCAACTGGAGGCCTCCAAGCAACAGCACCGCGACCTCTGTCGCGATCTTTCAAGGGTCTCAGCTCAAGTCACCCTCCATACCATTCTGCTAGGCGTGGGAGGGGTCATCTACACCCTCCACACTCTGGAGATTCTTAAAGAGCTTGGTCTTGACACTCATACAGCCACCAGGCTTGCAATGAAGCTTCATGCCCATTCTGTCCAGTGTGCTTATAAACTTGTTAGCACCAGACGCGCTCTTGAGAAGACTTCTCTCAACTCTCGTTGCCAAGATTAGGCACGGGCTACTGCTAGTAACCCTCCTGATCCCCATTGACTTATTTGTTTTGTCTCTCTTGGTAAAGGGGATACACGGTGCCTCGGCCCTAGGTATCCTCTTTTGCTTAATTGATGTGGGGAGTGTTTCACTGCCTGCGCAGTTTTTCTTTTCTTTCACCGATATTCGTTGAGGAGTAGGGAGGGCTTAAGGAAAACAGGGAGCATTCTGCCCCAGCCACAGCAACTCCACCTGCTTCCAAGATCCGTCACACTAGCCAGCTCCATCCAAAACAGAAGCACATCCATCTTGCGGAGGCCATGGTTCAAGCTTACAAGGTTACAATGGGATTCGACCTTCAGTCAGGTAGTTTGGCAGCTCGGCCTGCTAGACTGTGCACGTGCCAGCCACGCACAAAGAATCTATGACTTTGGAAATAAAATGGTGAGTCCTATTAATGTGCTTCTGCAAAAAGGCACGAAAGACATCCTTAGGAGTGGCTTCGCTTACTAATATAACACTTATGAAAAGGCAGAGCCCGGCCGGGATGTTACGGATGGCTATTGCTAGCTATAGCCATATATATACCCGTTACAGAACTAGTTTGAGTGTAATGATTTGAGTGTAATGATTTACTAGGGCCTTCAGCCCAATAAGAACCTCCAACTGAAAGACCAGCCCAAGTAACCCGTTGCTGCTGGTGCTACGTATTTTTCCGGTTTCCTTTGCAAAGGAAAGCAATTGCGCTAATGAGCGAAACTTCGCTTTTCGAAAATTGCTTTTGATCATTGAGATGCACTCTTTGTTTTGTGTTTTCCAAGCTTGACTCTTGCGCAGTGAGTGTGAGTACACTTGCATACCCTAGTCCTCGAGGAGCCCTGCCTGGATCATTGGATGATCCTCCAATCCACAGGCCCCGCCATTCGAGCCTAATCGAAGCAAGCCCCTGCATGTTTCTTCAAATATAAGCTTATTAAAAGTTAGGAAAGCAATCCGCATTTTCCGCAAGTGTAAACCGAAGGGTTTCAAAGTTTTCGTTCGCAAAATCTTCCGAGCCGACACGGAGACACTTATACATAATCAATTCTTAAGTTTGAAGTTTGTTTTAATTATCGCTTAAGAATGACAACTAATGAAGGCAGTCAATTCAACACTCCAAGGAGTTTAAGCTCTTTTGGCATAACAAATTTAGGATAAGCCTTCTTCTTAAAATCAGGGATTCCTGAGAGCTGGAGAACATACACACAACAGCCCAATTAATTAGAGTGCAGGTTTTGGGTGCCACAACAGCCATCAACATTGAATTTTAAACTTATGCACCTCTAGTTATTTACATAAACGCTGACTTTGTGTGCCACTCAAAAGCACAATTGTGCGGGGTGCCTGTTTGTCTCCTAAATCCCTTGCCTCGTGGTGATTTCATTGTTTAAGGAGAAAGCAACTCTCACTGCTTTGCTGCTGCATGCACGTGTGTGTATCAAAGCATAACACGACAAGCCGTGCTTTTGCTGTGTATTCCAGAGGGCAGTGAGGTGTGCGTGCAAGCATGGATGGCCTTGGGTCTCAGGGTGCAGCACCTCAGACCTTAACTCTCCATCCAGATGCTGCTATCCCTTTTGATGCCCCGCTCAACCAAACCGGGGAGCAGCAACAGCAGCAGGTGCAACCCGAGCCCCAGCAGGCACAGCAGGAAGCACCACCACAGTTGCAACCGCAGGCTGAAGCACAGCAACATCAGCAGCAGCGGCAGCAGCAGCCACAACCAGCACATCGCCAGCAGCACCGGCAGCAGCAGGATGAGCAAATGGACAGCCAGGCAGACAGCAGCAGCAGCAGCAGCAGCAGCAGCAGCTTCGAAGGGGAGCATGAATCCCAGGACGATGCATGGCAGCCTGATGCAAAGGACTGGAAGCGGGGAGGCAGCAGTTCCGCTAGCACCAGCAGTGATGATAATGAAGATGATGACGATGACGACGATGATGATGGGTGGGGGAGGAGCAGGCGGAAGAAGCAGAGAAAGGTGTGTGTGTGTGTGCGTGTGTGTGTGTGTGTGTGTGTGTGTGTGTGTGCCCGTGAGTGCTCTGTAGTACGAGTACTTGCAACCTTGTGTGTGCATGTGGAGCCAGAACGTTACCAGAGAAGTTGAGTTTCGGAAATCAGCATGTGCTGCTGTGCAGTGTAGTGCACGCACGCACGCACGCGCGCACACGCACGCTCACACACAAACACACACACACATACACACACCACGCACACACTGGCATGTCCTTTTGATGATCTTTTCACCACTCTGGCGCCCAAAGTTGCAGGAAATTGTGAATTATAGGATGTGTGTGTGATGTGCTTTGTGTTCCATGGTGAGTAAGAACTATTTTAAGGATTGTCAAATGCAGGCAAATCCAGGACAGGTGATGCAATTGTATCTGTATTCACAGTGTTGCACCTGCTGCCAGCTACAAGCAAATGGTTTCCTTTGTGCACAGTAGAGTGTTGTGCCTTCTGCCTGCTTCAAGCGAAAGATGATGGTGATGATGATACTCAACTGAGTTTCATTGCACAGATTAACAGCTTGCTCTTGAGGCGATGATGCATGCCCACTTTTTTGTTGCACAAGCTTGCATGGGCTTGTTCCGCAGCTTGCTTGCTTGCTTTGACATGCTTTGCCTTGCCTTGCTTTGCTTGGCCTTACTTGCCTTGCTTTGCTTTGTCTTGACATTCCCTGCCTTGCCTTACTTGCCTTGCCTTACTTGCCTTCCTTTGCCTTGTCTTGTCTTGACGTGCCCTGCCTTGCCTCGATTCGTTTGTTGCACCAGCTGGGCTTGCACAAGCGTAAGCAAAGGGTCTTTGATTTCCCTCAAAAGACTGCATCAGCATGCTCCACCATTGTGTGGCGTGGGCGCTTCGAACCGAGAGGACTCCTGTTGCATACCTGCATCCAGCAGTCTTTCACTTGCTTTGCTTTGCCCCTCGCTTTGCAAGGAGTGCGCCAAAGCTTTGAAATGAAGGCGAACTCTATGCCATCATTCCTCTAGGCCCTGATCTGGCTTGTGCTCTTGCTTTGCTGGGAGATCACCAAAGCTTGAAACCAGGCACTCAGTGGTTCTCCACCTCTTTTTTGCCAAGTATTTCACTTTTTGCACAGTGAATCAGGCACTTTGCAGTTCTTCACCGCTTGTTTTGCCAAGTGCTTGACCCTGTGCCAAGCACTCTACCTTCTTCTTTGCCAAGGCAACCTGTACCATGCGTTGCCTCTGTTTTGCAGGGGGAGCTTGAGAGCTCAATAGTTTAGGCAGTAGCCTACATGCTTGTATTTCAAGGTCCTGCATTCACGTCTGCTGCTGCTTTTATCCCTGCGCAGTGAGAGCAGCAGAGCTTGAGGATTTAATTCTTTTGGCAACAGCCTTATATACTTGTGCTCGAAGGTCATGTGTTTACGCCTGCTTCTGTTCTTCTATCCCTGCTCAGGGAGAGCGGCAGAGCTCCAGGGTTGCAGCAGCCAAGGCTAAAAATGCACCCCCTCCTCGCCCCCCTCGAGAGGCCACGCGTTTCACGCGCTCAGCCTTGCCTCCAGCGCCACCACCTGAACAGAAACGAGAGGACAAGAAGCAGCCCAGGTAAGCAGTGTACTGGGGAGGGGCAACGCTCAAAGAGGTCTTGGCTTGGTGGGCCTGAAGACTCTCAGCCAGAGCAAATGTTGGGTACCGAAAGTTGCACAAAACTCTGGTCAAGGGCACAAGCTTCAGGAGCTCAGCCCTGCCTCCAGCGCCACTACCTGAACAGAAACAAGAGGACAAGAAGCAGCCCAGATAAGCAGTTTTGCGAAGTCATGAGCTCCACCTCTTCTAAGAACAGTCTAGCAGTCAGTGGATTGGATTGGAGGCTTATTGCTTCTGTAACCTGCTTCTGTAAGCAGTTTGGGGCAGTGTTCTGGCCAACTGATACCTAGACAGAAAGGATATATATATATAAAGGATATATATATTTTTTTCCACATTTTAATGGGCTGCATGCTGCCATGAACCCACTAGACCCACACTAGCTTCCTCCTTACCCTCTGGTGGGGGAGAGACTCACGGCTCTTCGAGCCAATGTGTCTCCTTTTCCTTAATTGTAGGGGGTGCTCTCGCTGCCTGTGTGTTTTTTTCTTTTTATGGGACTTTCTATAATTTCATGCCATCATGTTTGGAGAGTGCACACTTTCACATTCTAAAGGGACATCATGGTGACCAAGCCTTTCATTGTGGTTCCTAACATTGAAATCATTTGAGCCTACATTTCATTGCCTGCTTAGCGAGGGCGTATGCTTGGGCAGAGGAAAGAAGAAGTGCTCCATTAAAACAAGGCTGCAAGCTTGGGCAAGGCCAAATCCTTCTTTTCTAAGCAAGGTGAGCAGGGTAAGAACAGTCATGATGAGCAGTTTGGTTCGGGAGGGCAGCGTATCAGGCAGGCGCATGATTGAAAACCGTAGCTTGGGTTTGCAGGAAAATCTATAAAATTGGGCATAGGTCCAGCGGAGCGTGCACTGCCACGCTTGTGGGATAGTGTGCTATACAATGCCAAACCTATGCTGCACTTGCCAAGCCCATGCTATGAATGCCAAGCCCGTGCTACACATGCCAAGTTCATCCCCCAGGGTAGCAGCTCAAACGGGAGGGAAAGCCTCAATCTAAAACCAACCTCTTAGCATGTCAGGAAGGGATTATGAGGGATTAGGCTATAATGAATTCGACAGCCCAAAAGGGAAAGACGGCCTGCATCTAAAAAGGGGAACCGTTTTTTTTTTAAGCTCCAAATTCCTGAAGCATGTAAACGACGCTGGAGGGGGGGAATGCATATTGGGGACGTCAGAGGGGATCCTGGAAGTAAAGAAGGAACCGACCTTGTTTTGGGAATGAGATCTGTGGTAGAATGGGTAGGGTATGCCTGGCTTTTGAGCTATCTCCTGGAAGGGGTGAGAGCGTGTGTTTTTCTTGTGTGTGTGTGTGTGTGTGTGTGTGTGTGTGTGTGTGTGTGTGTGTGTGTGTGCAATTGTGCGGAAGACGCTCCTGCTGCTGCAGAGGGAAAGTGCAGCAGCAGAGATCCTTGCTGCACGATGATTATAAAGTCTTTGTGGGTTTGGGTTTGGATGTGGGTGTGGGCGCACAGGTGTGAGATATGCTGTTGGTGGTGATCTTTGATGCAAGCCAGTTTTGTGATGTTGCATGCTCTTCATGGCTGTCTGGCAGGGCAACCTTGCAAGCTTGCTGCCCTACAGAAGCACTTGCAAGTACCACACATGGATCAGCAGCACATTGTGCAAATAGGGATGTGCGTGTGGGTTGCCGTGCTCGCAACTCTTGCTGCGAGGACCATCGTTTGTTTGGGTTTTGCACTGACAGCACCCCCAGAGGATGCCAGAGCTGTGCTCGTTGACATTCGCAGGCCCCAAGGAGTACAGAGTCGCACTTGCAGGTCCGTATTCATGCCGCGTGTGTGCACCCACCCATCTCCCCCAAACACACATACAGGCGGCCCCAACGTGGTGGCAAGCACTTGAAGTCTGGCTCAGGCTCGGATGGCTCTGAAGCTGGGACGGGAGATGAAGACGATGAGTCTGAGTCTGAGTCTGAGTCTGAGGAGGAATTGCCAGCCCCCTTAGTGCGGGAGGTGGATCCTGAAGTGGGTAAAGTGCACGCGGCAGAAGTGAAGGCCCTGCCGGAGCTGGTCCTGTGCCTGGAGTTCTTATTCCAGTTCCGGGACATCCTGAGGTGGGTGTGCAAGTCTCATTTTGCTTAAATGTTCATGTTCTGTGGCAGAAGTTACGGCCCTGCTGGAGCCAATGCTGCACCTTCTGTTTTTATTCCGTTTGAGGGCATTCCGAGGTGGGTGTGAAGGTGCTGTGCAGTCCGAATCTGCTTTGTTTTTATTCTTTTATGGTCTACGGTAAAGAGGGAGGCACTGCTGCAGCGGGTCTCCCAGGCTATATAAACATTGTAATAGGGAAGAATAAAGGTCCTGAGTGGAACCATGTCACCATCATAGAGCAGAAGAAAGCCCATCCCAAGATGAAATGCAAGTACTGCCAGCATGAGTTTGTGGATGGAGCTAGGTTTTTGGGGGGTCTTCTGCCCCCTTTTAGGCATAGGGCATAAAATTCTATTAACTGGCAGTTTAGAGTTTGCCAACAGTTCAAAAAAGTTCAAGCTCTAGAACAGTTATAAGTTGGCGAATTGGTCAACCCTGGTCCTGCTGCAGCAGGGGCAACTTGAAGTAGGTGAGCAGGTCTATTTTTTGCTCCGGTCTTCGCGACCTATCGTGGAGGTAAACTTCCTGCCAGGGCATATGCCGTGCCTGGATTTGCTCATTCTAAGCTGTGGTCAACTTTGTTGTTCAACGTGCACATGTCTTTGGGGGCTAGCAACGCATTGTTGAGAGTTGGGCCAGCATTGTGGGCACTGCCAGGGCTCATACGCTGCTCTTAACCACACGCTGCTAGCCCCGGAAAACACATGTAAGTTTATCAACCACTCTGTTGGCAGCTACCTAAAGCTAGGGCACATTGTGAGCCCTGCCGGGGCCCGTACCCTGCCTGGAGTTTGTTTGCCAACATTTTGGGACATCCAAAAGTGGGTGAAGGATGCACAGCACTATCCAAGTGGAAGGCTTTGGGATGGGTTCCGCCACTGCCTCATGCAACACTGTGTATACAGAGTTTGCTCTTTTGGTCTTTTTCTGTCCAATGGTGGACAAATGGAAAGAGTGGATTTCAGTCACATCCTTTTTGAAGTGCACAGAATGGTTGGGGAGGGAAACTGAGTCACGTCTTGCTCCTCTTGGATAAAACACACACACACACACACACTTCTCATTTGCTTGCTGATGTGTGCTTGCTCACAAGCTTGCCCACAGGCGTGCACACAGGCGTGCTTGCATACGAGCTGCATTACCCGCTAACTTATGGTTCAAAGCTCCAACCCATTGATCATATCCAAAAAAATATATATATATATTATGTATATACATAAACCATTGAAAATATCCAATTTATATAGCCTAATTGTGTACTGCTCATGTCTGCTTGCAAGCAACAAGATGCAGTGCCACGGAAATTTGCCTTGTGTACATTGCGAGCTGTGACGACACACACACACATGCACACACACGGACACACACACACACACACACACACACACGGACACAGACGGACACATACACACACAAACGTACATGACCGCTTTTGCTTGCAAACAGGCTGCAGTGCTACAGCAGCCTCACCCTTCACACGCTGGTGGATGCTCTTGTCTTCTCCACGGGAGGACCCGGCTCAGGTCTGCTTGCGCAGCTGCACACTGAACTGCTGCAGGTGTGTGTGTGTGTGTGTGTGTGTGTGTGTGTGTGTGTGTGTGTGTGTGTGTGTGTGTGTGCGCGCATCAAATTTCAAAGGTGCCTCTTCTGGGTCGAAGGAGGCCTTTATGGTGCAAAGAAGTCTGTTTTTAGCATGAGTTCAGTGCTGTCTTGTCACTTTCAAAGCTTTTTTGGGCGGGGCCCCCTTGGGCGTATTCCTCTATAGTTTTGTCCATTCAACAGTGAAAGGAAAAAGCTTTGAGCCACCCAGGCCGCCCCATGTCATATGAACTTCACCATCGGAATGCTACTTTTGTGCTGGTTTCAGATCTGCCCTTGGGTTCTCGGTCAACCCCTCCTAACAAGCTGAGTTTCCTTTCCGCCAATGCATACCGTTCATGCAGAATGTCGCCTTGATTTGATATTTTGATCATACCAATAGAATCAATTATTAATGTTGCCTGTTGTCTTGCGATAGAGTGGGCATGCTGCGGCAGAGGTGTGAGCTTTGCAAGGATGGACATTGACACAACAGGCGCTCTCATGAAGACCAGGTATTATCTGGGATGCTTGAAAGCTTTGTGGAAGGAGAGTTTGGAATAGTTGTCTCAGCTCCTCTGACTGTGCACTCAACCCCACCATCCTGCAAGCATATCTCCTCCACTTGCCCATAGAAGTTCTGGAGCCTGCATGGCATTGATATGCTTCAACGCTTTAAAGATGTGAGCAGGAGTCGGAGGTGTCCATGAAGTACATGAGCAGGGGGGTGCAGGGGGGGTGCAGTCCCCCTTGCATAGTTCACTCAGCGAATGGTAGGTACAAACCTCATGAGTTTCAGTGCAATGGCATGCAAGGGAAGCAAAAGCTCCGCCCCTATTCTTTTGTGATCCAGAGGATCACACCCTACATGTCTTTTTACAATGCCTGTCAACATGGACCAATTGATCCTTGCCGTTGTGGCGCATGGTCAGGCCTTTAACTTTACTAAGGATGTACATGGAGCTTTGTTGTCGAGAAAGGAAAGAAAGAAAAGGGAAGAAAACTGTGCCAGCAGGTGCCATTTCAAAAAGGCTGTTGGTTGACATCAGGTCTGATTGCTGACTCATTGCTGTGCCTGCTCTTGTGCACACAGGTGTTTTTTTAGTGTGCTGTTCGTCTCTTCATGCACACCACCACACACACACATACTCTTGCAAGCTGCACCCGTGCATGCGTACCCTTGCGTATGCATATAAACCCTGCAACTTGTGTTTTGGAGGAAGCTCAAGCTTCATACTTCAGCTGATGTGTTTGGAGTGCATGCATGCATGCACCTGATATTACCTGCGCAATGTGAATGTCGGGGTTGTTGACTCAGAGAGAGTGCCACAACTGGCAGCATGGTTGGTCATAATTGCAAATCATTGATTGTAAGGCAGATTGGCAACCAATCTTACAATGCATCGTTTGTGTGCACAGCTTGAATGCAGGGGGGTATAAGCTCCCAGAGTCTGTCAGAAAAAAGTCAGCTGCTGCTCAGGAAAGCCAGCCGCAGGGGGTATTGAGCTCCCAGCGTCTGTCAACCAAAAGCCAGCCGCTCACAACAGCCAGCTGCAGGGGGTAATGAGCTCCCAGCGTCTGTCAAACAAAAGCCAGCCGCTGACAAAAGCCAGCTGCAGGGGGTAATGAGCTCCCAGCGTCTGTCAAACAAAAGCCACGTGATTGGAATTCATCTTTCCTGTGCATTTTGGTGTGCACCCTGTAAATGCAGGGGGTTGTGAGCTCCAAGAACTTGTCGGAAGACAATTGGCAGCACTACCTGGCCCAACGCCTGGCTTTGGCATGGAGCACCATCAGCAGTGCAAAGCATGGGCCACCCCCCTTTGTGGCAGAAAAGCACAAAGAGGCAGAGGCGTATGCGGCCATGCCTGCCACTGGCAGGTGTGTGTGTGTGTGTGTGTGTGTGTGTGTGTGTGTGTGTAGTGTTGTATGACCTATTCAAAAATATGCAAGCTTCATTGGCTAAAACATTACTTCATGCATCGTGTGCATCAAATAACTAAAAGGAACTACTCTGCCGAGCGCTTGCAGAATACCATATATGTACCATAAATGCGGTCTTCATGTGCTGAAAAGAACAATGCTCACACTTAGAGTAAGGCAACGTGATCACTGCATGCAAGTCAGACTAGGTCTGGCGACACCTCTATCACCCAATGCATGCCTGCAGGGAGCATGTGCTGAAGGCGCTCTACGAGTGCGATGGGAACGAGATGATCATTCTCTGCTAGTGAGACAGCACCACTGTATGGTTGCTTGCAGCATTCTTTCGCTGAAGGCGCTCTGTGATTTATGAATGGAACGAGCTGGTGTGCGCTCCGCCATTGAAACAGCAACACTGAATGGTTACTTGCAGGGTGCATGCGCTGAAGGCGCTCTGCGACTTGCGGTTGGAACGGGACGATGTGCGCTCCGCCATAGAGACAGCGATAGCAGAGGAGGGGGGTGCAGAGAGAGGAGGGAAGGGCAAAGGGGGCGGCAGGAAAGGTGGCGCTGCTGCTGCTGCTGCAACTAAAGGGGGTGGTGCAAAGCAGGCAGCGCTGCCACCGGCACCAGCGGCCGCACGATCCAGCCGACGAGGGGCGGCGGCTGCAGCTGCGGCGCCAGCGGTTGGTCAGAAGCTGGGGGGCCGGGGTAACCCTCCGCCTGGGAGTTCAGCGTCGCTGCAGGCATTGAAGCGGCAGCCCTTGGGTGGGTGGGTGTGCTGTGTGTGTGTGTGTGTGTTTGTGATTGTTTGTGTTGATGCAGGCATTGAAGCAGTAGCCCTTGAGCGGCTGGTTATGCTGTTTGTGAGAGTGTAAAGTATGGGCGCCTGTGTAATGCGAGTGTACTCGCCGCTGCAGGCATCCTTCTCTCGGCGGCTCTGGGTGAGTGTGTGTGGATAGATGTGTTGCAAGCCATAAAGCGATTCTTCGATAGCTTCAAGCAATATTGTGTTCTTTAAGCATTGTGGACCTTCATTGGTGCAGAGAGCAGTGGCAGCATGCGGGCCAAGCGTGCCAGACAGTTGCAGTGACATTTTCAGAGGCAATTTCAGTGGCAGGGGCAGTTGCAGTGACAGTGGCGTGCAGACAGCGGCAGTGGCATTTTCAGAGGCATTTTCCGTGGCAGGGGCAGTGGCAGTCATAGTGACAGTGGAATGCCAGACAGTGGCAGCGTGTGGGCCAGGCATCGATGGTGCTGCCTGTTGGTGCTCAGGCTTCTGTCCTTCTGTGCTTGTTCTTTTTTCTATGCATGTGCTATTTCCTTCATTGGCGCAGAGGACGGTGGCAGCACGTGGGCCAGGCGTCGGTGGTGCCGCCTGTTGGTGCTCATGCCTCTGTCCTCCTGTGTTCATGCTTTAGCCTGTCTGGGCTGTGCTCATGCTTCTACCAATCTGCAATTCTGCTTCTGTGCATCAGGCCTTTTTTTTTCGCGTATAAGTAATACGATCGTGTTAAAATCCGGGATTTTGAAAGTTGAAAATCGTATTAGAATGGGTGATGTGCCTCTTCGGGGCTTCGACCATTTTGGCCCCCTTTCAGACCTCTGTAGGGACCTGGATTCGGGCATCAGCGGTCAGCAGCAACAAAGTCGTCATTTTAGCAGCTCAATGCAATGCAAGTCGTCCTTTTTGAGCAAGGAGTGAGCAACAGTCTGGACCGAGGCTTGCTGGGTGCAGGGGTGATGCTGACAAGCTTGAGGAGTGGGATAGCAGCATCAGCTGCACAGTGGGAGCAGCAGCGCACTTGAGCATGAGCCAGCATGGAAGAAGCAGGCTCCAGTGCATGCAACAGTGACAAGCATGGAGTTTGATTAATGTCTTCCCTAGACCCTGTTGCAACTGGCAGGTGGCTAGACGCAAAAAAGCATGGAGGATGCGGGCTAGGAGGGGATGTTTGTTACGCAAAGTCTGCTTGGCGGGACCATGGGATCCTTCAATTTTCATAACTTGAACATTTGAAGGTGCACAGATGTTAACACTTTCTTGCTTAATGGACTGTTTGGCATGCAAAGCGTATGAGCAGGTGATGAACATGGAGTTGTGCTTGTAATTTAAGCGCTAAGGCACAGCACAGTGCAGCAGTAAGGGAAGTAGATGTTACCTTGCCTGCGGCCTCGCGGCGGGCTTGGTTGGGGGGCAAAGTATTAAAATGGCACTTCTCATAAAGGGGGATTTCCCTCATAGTATTGAAATCTCGGTTGTGCCAAAACGAAAAAAAAAGGCCTGCTGTGCATGTGCTCCGCCCTGTCCTTCTGTGTACTTGCTCCTGCGATCCTGTGTTCTTGCTTCTGTCAAGCTCTGTTCATGTGTTCATGCTTCTGCCATGCTGTGTTCATGCTTCTGTCATGCTGTGCACGTGTGCTCCTGCGATCCTGTGTCCATGCTTCTGTCATGCTGTGTCCATGTGTTTCATGCTTCTGCCATGCTGTGCACGTGTGCTCCTGCGATCCTGTGTCCATGCTTCTGTCATGCTGTGTCCATGTGTTTCATGCTTCTGCCATGCTGTGCACGTGTGCTCCTGCGATCCTGTGTCCATGCTTCTGTCATGCTGTGTCCATGTGTTTCATGCTTCTGCCATGCTGTGCACGTGTGCTCCTGCGATCCTGTGTCCATGCTTCTGTCATGCTGTGTCCATGTGTTTCATGCTTCTGCCATGCTGTGCACGTGTGCTCCTGCGATCCTGTGTCCATGCTTCTGTCATGCTGTGTCCATGTGTTTCATGCTTCTGCCATGCTGTGCACGTGTGCTCCTGCGATCCTGTGTCCATGCTTCTGTCATGCTGTGTCCATGTGTTTCATGCTTCTGCCATGCTGTGCACGTGTGCTCCTGCGATCCCGTGTTCATGCTTTAATCTGCCTGGGCATTTACAGCAGTGGCTTCTGTTTTGGGTATTCAGCTCCGATTCTTGGCTGATGCGATGGGCAATGGACCACTGACCTTGTTTGAATGTAGATGTCAGGTGGCTTCAGTTCTCCATGGCAAATAGGAGTCCTCCGCACCAGAAGCAGGCTGTTTCTTTTATGAATCAATAATAATATTATTATGATGATGAAAATTTAATACGTCTAGGTGTGGGCGGCAGTGGCTTGAGTAGATGTTAGGCGCATGTGGCACAATTCTGGTGTTTCATGTACAACAAAAAAAGAATCAACTGCATGTTGTCCCTAATTGTGTCCAGGTGTGGATGGCAGTGGCTTCAGCTACTGGTGGTTTGACTGGGTGGAGCCGCTCAAAGATGAGGGCCTTCAATTTGGGAATGTGTTGGCGCGAGAAGGCCCCCTCACAATCCCTGCACCACCCAAGCCCAAGTGCGTTTGTGTTTGGTGGGCCAGAAGGTTCTGATTTCTTTTTCCAAGGCAAAAGTGGTGCTGCTGCTGCTGCCTGCATTGTTTTTCTTTTTGTTCTTGCAAGGTTCTGATAAAGTGCACGTCTGTTGCTCCAGAACATTAATCTGTTCTGTCCTTGTGAGGCTCAGATGGAGTGCATTTGTGTTGCTCCAGCAAAGTTTTTCTGTTCTGTCCTTGCAAGGATCCAATACAAAATGCATTTGTGTCGCTCCAGCGAACTTCTATTTTTCGTCCTTGGAAAAATCTGATGCAAAATGCATTTTTGTTGCTACAGCAAAGTCTTTCTTTTCTGTCCTTGCAAGGATCTGATGAAAAATGCATCTGTGTTGCCTCAGCATAGTTTTCTGTTCTGTCCTTGCAAGGATCTGATGCAAAATGCATGTGTGTTGCTCCAGCAAAAGGCACAGGGCCTTGGAAGCAAATTTGGACCCAACCCAAAAGTGTTGTACTAGATTGTTGCAAACTAAGCAGGAAGGTGTTGCTGCAATTAATCAAGCAACTGCAGCAGAGCCTGTTTTGAGCAAGCAAATAAGGGTATGTTGACCTGCATTTAAATAGGTCCGCCAGTGTTTAAGAGGATGCACCATGGTCGTGTTGGGCAGGAAATCATGGGGCCCTGACTTTGCAAAATCAGTAAACATCCATTAGTATGATCAAATGCCACCCTGAATGTGCTACACGGTCTCCTAGACGTATGAACGTGTGTGTATGTGTGTGTGTGAGAAAATATTTTATGAATTTCACACTTGCGCAGGCCTGGCTCTGCTATGGCTTCTCCCGTGGCAGCTGAAAAGACTGCTGGCACAGGGAACAGAGTCGCAAGAACAGAGAACTGTGATGAGCAGGCTCATGGTAAAGAGGACAAGGATGTTCCAGTGAGCAGGAGAATGGAGGGCAATGGTGGAGAAGTAAAAAGGGATGGAGTGGCAGGTGGGGGGGGAAAGGATCAGGGACCTGGGTTGGTCAGTGGTGAGGATGCGGACAAAGAGCAAGGCAGCAAAGGGGAAGCTGAAGGCGGCTTGAGAAGGGAAAGGGTGGAACATGGTTCAAAAAGAGGTAAAGGAGAGGGGCCAAAGGAGGAAGCAAGGGAGGAAGAGAGCAAGAGCAAAACAGATGCTACAAGTAATAAAAAGGGGGTACAGGGAGCAGCAGAGAAGGAGAAAGAGAAAGGAGAGGCGAAGGTACGAGGAAGGGGAGGTAAAACAAGAGAAAGTGGGAAGGGCGCAAAAAGAGCTGCTGAGGATGAGGACAAGCCGGAGGAGGGAAATGGCAAAGGACGTGGGAGAGCCGCTGGAAAGAAGGATGAGGCAGTGGCAGTGAAGGCCAAAGGGCAGAGCAAAGATGAGGAGAAGGGGGGGAAGACGGCAACCCCACAAGGGAAGAGTAAGAGTGGCAAAAAGGGCCAAGAAACACCGTCCAAGGCGCGCAAGCCAAAGACGAAACCAGTGTCAAAGTACCTCACCTACCAGCTCCCTCCCTTGGTGAGGCCATGGGCATGTGTTTGTGTGCATTTTATTGTTCGGTTTGCTTTTGTCTCATGCACGCCTCCTTTGAGCATTTGACATGCTCGTAAAACCAATTGCACCAAACAGGAATGGTGTGAACTTGTGAATGCACACATGGGTTCTTTTGCACTTCCTACCAGCTTGAGATACACCTGCATGTGAACCCATGGACCTCTATTGCATCAAAGACACGTGTGGCCGCTGCGTTTGTAGTGCATTTGACACCACAAAATCAGGCATCTGATCAGGCATGCAATGCACTTGATGCACCAGGCAGTGGTTGAAATCAATGAGGCAGTCACACATGGAACCAGCAGGTGATCATACACGCGACATCTTTCCTGAGCTTTATTCGTATTCTTGAACTAAATCATCGCACATAGAAGTGCACGTGTGCAACTTATGCCTGGCTGCTCTGTGAGGACCCAGCTTTGGAACCTTTCCAAGTTGTGTGTAGGAAGCTCTGGTGTGTTTATTGGCTACACTGCAGCTTCCTACCCTTCCAAGTTGTGTATGTGTAGCCTTCCACCCTCCATATTATGCATGGGAAGCTTTGGTGTGTGTGGCCTTCTTTTTCATGCACATGTGCATCCCAGCCCTCGTCTGTTCAACTTGTGTGGCGCATAGGGAAGTTGTGGAATGGGTGCCATGATTGTCACCGCGGGCATCTGCATGTGGACTCTTGTGACTCCTTACAAACACACGCAAGGGTTGGCGCAGCCCGGGCCTGGAACCTGGGAAATGATAGCATGCTACACGGAGGCCTGTTGCATTGAATGCCTCCTCACACATTTGCGTGCTGTCAACCTGGTTCCTCACACACACACACACACACGCACGCACGCACGCACGCACGCACGCATGTGTGTTATGCAGCCCGTGCCTGGAAGCTGGGAGATCGTGGCCTGCAGCGTTGAGGAGCTGGAGGATTTTGCAGCTAAGGTTGGCCGCAGCCTCAAGGCCCAAGATAAGGACCTGTCAAGCAAGGTGAGACTGTACATTATATTCAACAGAAGGACAGTGGGCTCTCAGTAGGAGTGGTGTAGGCGGAGGCGTGTGCTGCTGAGAACCTGATTTGTACCCTTACGGCCTGAGATAAGGACATGTCTAGCAAGTTGGGAAGGCAGGTAGTAAGTTTTGCCTCAAGAATTGTCTTGAGGGTTGTCCAAAGAATTGTCTCATGAATTACCTTGAGGTGTGAAACCTGGTGAGTGTTCTGAGTTTGGAGGAATCGGTTGTGATGTGGTGGAGCTTGGAAGTAATGTCTCTGGAGCTGTGGTGTGGAGGAGCTTGAGGCACCAGCTGCTACAATGAGCCACAGCCTGAAGGTCTGCCTGGACAAGGACCTGTCAAGCAAGGTTAGGCTGTGCATGGCGTCTGAGAAAAAAGAGTGAAGTCTCAGTAGAATGGTGGAGGCAGGAGTGTGCGCTGCTACAATGAGCTGCAGCCTGAATGCCCACGACAAGAACCTGTTAAAAGCGGTATGGAACTGTAGAGCACACACATATACACACACGTTTGTCCTCCCTTGTGCTCGTAGTTCCTATCTGTGGCAATTGTGGCAATAATGCCTGCAGGTCGATGATCTTGTGTCTGGGCAAGAGCTGCGCATCAAGGAGGCAGAGAAGGCCCAGCATCTACAGTGTCATGATTGTCCCTGTCTGCGGCAATAACGCATGCAGGTCAATGATCTGGTGACTTTGCTCAAGCTGCGCATTGAAGAGGCAGAGAAAGCCCAGCAGGCCAAGATCCGCATTGCTAAGAGCTTGGGCACCTGGGGCGTGGACTCTTCCCTGAGCAGGTTAGTGTGGTGTACAGAACAGGAGGAAGAGGGTGCCCTGAGAATGCCCAGCAGGCTGTGATCCGCATTTGTGTAAGCCTGGGCACCTGAGACGTGGACTCTTAATAGAGCAGGCTATTTTGTTGTGAAAGGCAGAGGAAGAGGGCATTCTTGGCAAAGACCTGCACTGAACAGTGCTTGAAATGCTGAGGATTGGTTTCTCGCTGCGCAACTTTGTACGATGCGCAAATCGGAGAAGAACGAACATGATGAAGAGACCAAAAGGCAAAAGAAGTGCACTATAAAATGCATGGGCACGTGGAGAGGCGGCTCTTCACTGTGAAGGTTTGCATGATGTACGGAGTAGATGCGAAAGGGTGTGCTGAAAATGCATGAAAAGCAAAGATCTGTAGTGCAGAGATCTGTGCAAATAGGAGGCATGAAAGGGAAAGAGATGCGCTGCAAAGAGATGTGCTACAAAGGGATGCATTGCAAAGAGATGCAAGTAGGATGCTTGAAAGGGAAAAAGATGGATTCCAAAGAGATGCAAAAAGGATGCATAAAAGGTGCTTGAGGGGATTGGACAGCAGATAAGTTTGCGGGAAAGGCGTGTTTTGTTCGTGAAAGTCTTTTAGGGATGGCTTGTTCATGTGTGTGTGTATGTGTGTGTATTTGTGTGTGTGTGTGTATTTGTGTGTGTGTGTATGTGTGTGTGTATGTGTGTGTATTTGTGTGTGTATGTGTGTGCATTTGTGTGTGTGTGTATGTGTGTGTGTATTTGTGTGTGTATGTGTGTGTGTGCGTGTGTATTTGTGTGTGTGTGAACACACGCAGGCATGCGCGCAGGACTGCGCACTACAAGCAAACACTTGTGAGCTTTAGGATGATGGTATGATCAGTTGTGTCTTCTCTTGAGTTTGTGTGACGATGAGTATGAGAACCAGGGTGCCCTGTGAGCTACAGCAATGACAAGATTTTGACAAGGCTTCATTTTTGTGCAATGACAAGATTGACGAGGCTGCATTTGTGTGACGCAGATCAGGATGGCATGTGATTTGTATTTCTGATACTATCAGTAATAGGGATTGTGTTTGCGAAGGTGCGTGCCGTCAGCAGGAACTCGTGTCACATGCCTTGAAAAATGGCAAGCAAAAGAGGAATGGCATTAAAGGGCAGATGGCGTATGGCCCTGAATGGCAAATAACAAATGCAGGGTGTATTGGGCATATTGGATGTATTGGGTGTATTGGGGTGTGCGCAGGAGTGCACGCAGCCACAGCAGGAGCCTATAGGAAATGAGAGGTTTTGTTCGCTCTTCCCACTTATCAAGGAAGTCAAGCCATTCTCGCTGCTTGAGGAGTGATGTGTAGAACTTAAGCGTTCATTTTTGAGCTGCAGCAAGAATGGGACTTGCATAATACCGAAAATGGATACGCACACAAGACTGTGCGCTACAAGCAGGAGCCTGTGAGCTTGATGACAGAGGAAAAGAATGATAAGTGCTTGCATTTTTGGAATGCAGCCAAACAAAACTTGTATTTGCCAATAATGAATGTTTACGCAGGAGTGCCCGCCGCCAGCAGAAGCCTGTGAGCTACAGGGATGATGCGTACGATAAACTTATGAAGCAAGCAATTCGTGCGGTAAGCAGGGGTTCCAAGCTTGAGTGCATTGGGGTGCATTGAATGCATTGGGGTGCATTGGATACATTGGGTGCATTGGGTGCATCGAATGCATTGGGGTGCATTGGAAACATTAGATGCATTGGGGTGCATTGGGTGCCAAGCTTGGGTCCATGAACAAGGTTTACGGACACTGTATCGCACTAGTAAAACCTTGGGAGCTGTGTGCAGAAAAAAAACTCAAGAAGTAGGCAATCCATGCTGTAAGTGGGCGTGCCAAGTTTGGGTACATGAGCAAGATCATCAGATACTCCATCTCGCATAAGTTAGGTCATGGGAGCTGTGTGCAGAAGTAAGCTCAAGAGGCAGGTTTTGATCTGTACAGTAAGTGGGCGTAGCAAGCTTGGGTGGCTGCAGCGTGATTGTTAGATGGGGTGCTCAAGCTTGATTGCATGAAACAAGATCATTGGATAATGTGCAGAAGATGGAGTTTGTGAGTTACTGTGTGCAGCCAGGTAGGTTGTGGGAGTTTGTATGCTTGCGGAAATGGGACCATGCAAAACTAAGGTAATAGTATGTTAGGAGAAGCTTTGCGCAAGAAGGAGTCTTGCAAAGCACACCATGTGTGCGGAGTAAAAGTGCCAACACGTGTACGTGTAAATGACCATGCAAATCGAGCCGGTGAGGGAAAAGAAGAGCTGATGGAGAAGGCCATATGTGTGCAGCCATCGGCACAGAAAGGTACTCTTGTGTAGAGAGTTTCCTGGTGAGTCATTGCTCTGGCAGAAATCCTTTGGGGCTCAGCATGGCCAGAGCCATAGCACTCGACGTAAAAAGGCATTGGTAGCTTGATGTTGCAGATGACAGCATCGATGGTAAAAAGCATCGGTGTGGTTGAACTAGAACCGAATCAAACGATTTTGCTGGCATGGTATTGAGGGAGGTGACAATACATGACATCGGGGCTCAGCGTATGGCCAGATCTGTCACGAAGTGACGATATTTGCGATCAGATTTGCAAAAGTATGGTGTCCATGGTTGGCTAGTCCTCTCCTCTCACGCTATAACAAAAGTCGTAGCACTCAACGTAAACAGGGACTGAAGGCAGGTGTCGCGGGTGAGGACCGCTCATCGGCAGAATTGTCACATGGTGGCATGTAACAAGATCAGCAGGAAAGAGAATGGACTAGGAGGAGTCAAGCCTCCTTTATAACTGGCCGGCCCAGTCTAGCCCGGAGCCTAAGCCTGTAAGGTAGTTGGTGGTTGGTGATCTGATCTGGGAAAGCCTGGTATCGTTACATGGCAGAGGACAGCGTCCATCGGCAAGATTGTCACATGGTGGCAGATGAAGCAGGAAAAGAGTGGGTGTTGCAAATGTTGGTGAACATGGCGGTCCTGGGGACAGATGCAAGCGACAGTGCAAAGAGGATATACAAGCTGAAGGAGTAGAAGAAGGTGTTAGTGAATGACCCCCTCTCTTGAGCCAAAGAATGTGGCTCATTGCTGAGGCTCAATATTGACCCAAGGTTTTGGCCATTGCTGCTGAGGCTCAATGAGCACGCTGCTCTGATGCGTCATTTGTATTTGAAGAATTTGATGGTGAAGCTGTTCAGTTGTTCACCTACCTGTAAAATTGAATATTGATGTGTGTGAATTGGTGCAGTGACATGCACAGACACAGACACTCACACATACTGGCACGCACATACACACACTGGCACGCGCGCGCGCACACACGCACACACACACACACACACACACACACACACACACACACACACACACACACTGGCACACACACACACACACACACACACACACTGGCACACACACACACACACACTGGCACACACTGGCACACACACACACACACACACACACACACACATGTCTTTGTGCAGGGCAAGCACCAAGAGTCTGAGGGAAAATTCGAATCCAAATGCATGCGCGTGCACACAGACACACACACACAAACGTCACACACACACATACTGACACACATACTGACACACACACACACACACACACACACGCACGCACACACGCACACACACGCACACACTTGTTTGTGCAGGGCAAGCACCGAGACTCTGAGGAAGAATCAAACCCAAGGGAGCGCCGCGGTGGCAGCCGCAGGGGCGAGGCAGGCTCGACAGCTGGCGATGATGGTGCGCCAGCTGGGGCTGCTGGCACAACAGCTGGTAAAGATAGTGCACCATCTGGTGGTCCAAGCACGTCAGCTGGAGATGCTAAGGGGACAGCTGTGGGAGGGAAGCGCAAGCGTGATGGTGGAGATGGCAGTGGGCGTGGAATGGACGTCTGTGGCAGAGAGGGTAGCAGGGGTGCAGGAGAGGGGGGGAATGGGACAGAGGACGGTTCTCATGCTGGGATTTGTGGAGTTGGTGGCAGGGATGGTGACGCAAAGATGCAAGAAGTGGGGGTAGCTGGAAATAAGGAGGGAAGCAAAGGGGCTGGTCTTGGGAATGGGCTGCAGCAGCAGCAGCAGCAGGGCCAGCAAGAAATGCAGGAAAGCACAGCGCAAGGAAGCACAGCGGAGGACGGGCAGGACTGTGAGGGAATTGTGAACAAGAGGCCGAGGTTAGAGAGGTAGGACGGGGTCCTGGTGCTGTTTGTCTTTTTTGTAGACGGCCTTCAAGGGAGGCAAGAGGCACAGGAGGGAGACCATGCTTTCGCTCAAGCATGTGGTTTCCCTCCACAGGTGTACTTGATTGCTCATGACACCTGGCCAACCCTGAACATCACACTTGGTCATCCCGTTCCTTAGCCTCAACTTGTGTAATTGCATGCTCATCACACCTGGTCACCCCTGTTCATCACACTTGGTCACCCTGTTTTTTAGCCTCAACAGGTGTACTTGCATGCTCATCACACCTGGTCACCCCTGTTCATCACACTTGGTCATCCCATTCCTTAGCCGCAACTGGTTTACTTGCATGCTCATCACACCTGGTCACCCCTGTTCGTCCCACTTGGTCACCCTGTTTCCCAGCCTCAACAAGCTTTCGACAAGCCTCCCCTTGGGATTGCAAGCTTGCAGCAAAGGTTGCCTGCGCTTCCAGGATCCATGGATCCATTCCATATTCCATTTTTATGCATAGGTTCAAAGCCTCTCTGTGGGTTTTGAGCTTCCTCCGAGTTTGCCTGCTTTGAGGCTCTGCGGATCCACAGGAGTTTACATGCAGGAGCCCCAGTCAAAAAGGATGAATGCTGGATGTGGGTATAGCCCACATTTTATTCTTATTTATGGATTCATAGCATATCCACAGCCTTCATCCTTTGTGAAGCCATTGTGCTGTGGCTCCAAATTTCACATTTCATTTTCACCAAAGGAAAATAAAGACACTTCGTGGGCAGTGGGAGCACCAAGCAAATGACTGCAAGTTTCATCCTTGTCTGCAGCTGCACAGACTCAAAAACATCCTTGGTTTTGGTTGCCTGCTTCTGCTTCCAGAGGCGAAGCTGGGAACCCAGGCAACAGCTGCGAGCATATTGCGTGTGATGGACAAGGTCCACAGTCTCAGCAGCAGCAGCAGCAGCAGCAGCCGCACTAGCTGGAGAAGCACCACACTGTCGGATTGCTGGAGTGCATTGATCATGGCCCGCAATCACAGCCACAGGGACAGCAGCAGCAGTAGCAGCAGCAGCCACAGCAACAGCAGCAGTAGGAACTGGGTAACAGCATCAGTAGCAGGAGGAGTGCCTCATAGTTGAACCACCGGGTTTCATCGAATGCTTTTGCTGTCAGGCATGGTCTTCACAGGAGATCTGGGGGAATTGTTGACATAAAGTAATAAACACTTTTGCTGATTTTGCGTGCGCAGCACACTGCCACCAGCGGGCTTATATATGTCACTCTTCCGCACGAGCTATGCTCATTTTCACTGCATTGACAATTTATTACTTGAAATACATGTCCCAAAGTAAATCTGTCATCCATCAGCCGTTGAATGGACATTGTTGATAGGCAAGGTCTGCATTGTTGGATGGCAGTACAGTTTGCTTTCTTTCCATCTTCAACTCAGTCTTCATGCTGTCACCTTGAAATCCCTCTCCAACTTTGCCCACTGGCATGGGCAACTCAACTATGAGTGTGCATAAAAGCAGGACTTGACCACAGGCATGACACACATGTAAACCGGTATAGGTGAATGGGACTTGAGCGGTGGCGTGTCCAACACGTGAAGCATGTAAGTAGGACTTGAGCAATAGCACGTCGAATACATGAAGCATAGAAGTAGGTGCATATGCAGCCCTAAAATGCTTGGCTTCCTATCAGCATTTTGTGGCTGGGTTGCAATGTTTATTCCCACCAAATGATGCTTCTGTGAACTTTGCAAACCTCAGCTCATGCACAAGGACATATTTGCAAAACTGTGCAATAATACGGCTTAAGCAGGAGCAGGATCCCGGTGTCTGCACCTTGCCTCCCTCTATAAGGTGTTTCTTCCCAAGCTGCTCCACTTGTAAAATGAGAATCAGTCTGCTGGACAAAATGCCTCATTAAAAGGGGTAAAGGTTGAAAAGTTTTTTTGTCTGGGGAGCAGATTGGTCAAAAGGAAAGGAAAAAAAGAAAAAACTACGAAGACAGAGGAAACTCTCCCTACATCAATTAAGGAGGAGACTTGGCTCAGAAGAGCCGTGAGTCCCCTCTACCACAAAGCTGTAAAATAAAGGGTGCTAATGGGGGTCTGGAGGGTTAGTGGAAGCACCCGGCTCCAAAATCTGACCGTGAGAAGTATGATTGTTTTCAATAGCACGCCTTGTGGAAACAAGCTTGTTCAACCACCAAGTTGGCGTCAAGTATCTTGGTCATCAATACATTTTGGCTTATGTGATGATTTGTCTTTGGCGCAAACTAGGCATAACAGTCAAAGCAATTGAGAGCTAGCATTCACGAGAACAGTAAGCAAGCAGTGTACAGCAGCTGAGGACAAGCTGCAGCCAGTGAAGGAGTTGATGCATCAGCTTGAGCAGGATAGCAGAAAGAGGGAGCAGCAAGAAGCACAGGATCGACAGCTTGACAGGGCAATGGCTTTTGCAGCAGCAGCAGCAGCTCCAGCGAAGAAGCAGAAGACACTTGCAAACCATGTTTCTCAAGGCCTCCCCAACAACTGCCACCAGCAGAATTTACCACGCACTCCAAACAGCCCCTTCTAGCGGTCACAATCTTAAAACCATCTAGAGCATTCTTTCAAAACACGTATCACGAATGACCCAACCTTGCGATTCTCAATAGTCATTGGGGCAAATTGGGAGTGGTATTGTACTTGGTGGTGAATGAGGGGTCACTTTCCCTCTTTTTTATTGACCGTGCTATTTCTCCAACCATCTATATGGGTTATGTCAATTTCATACTTAAAAAAGTCAAAAGTCTACGCTGGACAGCAACCAGCGTGCATCTAGAAAAGACCCAACAGCCAGCGCCGAAACTGACATTGAGTCCCACCAACTACAAGCATAGCTATGAGCAACAAAACTAATGTGCTTCCGGCGGGTTGCTATATTATCATAGTAATAAATAGCACTGATGGCATGGCTAGCTGTTTTTGTTGTTGCAAGCTTCTGAGCTGAGGTTTCCTTGTACTCCCAGACCTCAGAGCCTTGGCACAACAAGCTGGGGGGGTTGATGACAGGAGTTTTGAGCTTTGTTGCTGTGTGAAGCATTTTTTCTTCTTGTGGCTATTGATTTGTGTATCTAGGCTGCGTGGTGTGTTAGAACAAGTAGGAGGGCTGCATGTGTTACCTGTCTGGCCGGTATCTATTGCGCATGGGGAGTTGGGCCGTGTCGGGATGTAATCAGCAGTGCTTTGACTGGCATTTTTTCTGGATTATTCGGGCTAAGAGGGTGAGACATGGGCGTGGAGGTGTGTTTCATTGTTGAGCGTATGCGCTTGTTGGGTGGCCCTGGGTGGGGATCTGGAAGGTTACTATGGAATCTAAATCCAAATGGGTGATCTTCATTTAATCCTGAATGAGGGCAATTTTCCTGGAAGATAAGACGAAGCGTGAGCTCAACCTTGTAGTACACGGAATTGTAAATCCCTTTGAAATCCTCTCCCAGAAAGACGTTTTGATGAGGATTCAAGGGTTGCTAGGGGGTTGGCTTACTGCCCAAGACTCTGGCTAATCGGCTGCTGGTGAAACATTCTCAAACAGCAACAAAAATAAACCAACTGACAAGAACTTTGAAGATCTATACTAGTCTTAATTTAGGAAAGCATTGATCTCAGCATCAGTTAGAGTATAAAAGCTTGCCAAAAAAGGAAAAAAGTCTATGATTGGAAGCCAGGCAAAAGTACGTAACGGCTTGAAAAGATCAACAAAAAGGTCCTTGTATGTTCTGTGCAGCTCACACACCTCAAAGCGATTGCAATAGAAGAGAGCATGTGCCATGTCTTGGACTTCAGCATCTCATGATTATCACAAACATTTGAAACACACAGCCATTATAGGATTCAACCTTCAAGTCATGGGCACGGAGCCTACACCTACTCACATTCCTCATGACTTCTTTGTCCAGATCCTTAGTAAATATGATGGGATACAGAAGGGAGTGCGTGCCATTTGATTCAATGGTTTTCCGCACCAACGATGGTAAGTCACTGCTTCCCTGTTCACCTCTCAGGGACTGAGGGCGTTGGCTTCCCTCCAAACCTTCTGCTATCTGTACCTCTAATTCTCTGTAAGATCCTGCATGGGAATCTTAGAAGCACTCAGCATTTCCTGTTGGCGAGGATTCCCTTCCTAGCCCAATGCTTCACTTTGAGCAACATTATGACATGGTTGCATAGCCATTTGAGCGTAATGATATAATCAAAAGATCTGCCCTTGATAGCTGCTGTAAAAATCATGCATACAACTTAATAGAGTTTATGAGTTGCTATTCGGCGCCGAATAATAATTAAGATGCCGGCATCTTAAATTGCAGCCTTCACACCATGGTCACCTGGCCAATAGCCTGCTGCATCGGGATGAAGAAAGGCAAAATTTTTTTGTGTGCGACACTATTGTGACCAACTCTGCCATTTGGACTAGATGTACCTGATTTCCTGTTTTTTAATTGGTGAGCACCTTACTTAATCACCTTCCCGCACAGGCAAGCATGTACCGTCGCCGTATTGCTGGAGCAACGGTGGCAGCTAAAAAATCCCCTTCTGTGTGACATCAGTCAATCAAGGGATAAGAGATGTGCTGACTTAGAGCCACCTGTGGCTAAATGTGACTTCTTCGACCACTCCAGTAAGAATGAAATGAATTGAGGTTGTGGATATGGGGTAGGTAAAGATGTTCCAATTAGTCCAGGAATCTGCTCTATGAACTGTGGAACTGTATGTTAACTTCAGGGCAGATGGGAGCTCTGAAAGTTGACTGCTGGCATCGATTCCCAATTTTTGATATAAAAGCATGTATCATGAAAATGAAATCTCAGCTTTTCTTGAGGGCTTTTCGATGATTGATTGATTAGAATCGTGGGAAATCGTGGGAAAGAGGTTTCATGTGACAAGATGAATTATGTGGTTCCAATATAATATATATTGTGCACTAAGAATGCTTAAGTTCTAATCTAAGGTTGAGGGGTCTTTTAGCTCACCTGAATGGGTTGTGCAGCGTCCACTCAAGCTGCAGGGCAGCAGCCATTTAAAGTCGCTACCGGTGGGGACGCTGCCGCACCCCCATCAGCAGTAAAGGCCTTAGACGTGCAAGCAGAAACAGAAGTGAATAATTTAGATGTGCAAGCAGCAGTCCAAGCGCCTGGGGGAGGGTTGCAGGAAGCCCATGAGCCAGTGGAGGCAAGCATTGATGCCGCAGCCCAAATCCGCGAGAAGTGGATGTCAGAAATGCTTGAAGAAGGCTGGGAGGATGTCTCAGGCGACGTAGACATCGTTCTGGAGGGCGTGGAGAAGCTGGTTGGCCTATTTCAGTCTGTCGGGGGCAAAGGAAAGCAAGAAGATCCTGTTGATCTCCAGAGCTTAGCGCTGTGCAAGCGCTCAAAGCTGGAACAGGGCTTTGCAAAGTATTCTGCGCTCGGGCAGGTGGGGTATTTGTGCCAGGATGTGTCCGTGTTGATTTTTGAACCCTGATAGTTTTATAAACAGTAAAAAATAGCCTGGTTGGTCACCAAGGCACTGGTACTCTCATTATTTGAAATGCAAGCTGGTCTACCCAAGGAATGAAACATGTCGTTTGATTGTGATATTTTCCTTCTCCACAAGTGTGCTGTGCTCGGATTGTCACCTCACGCCCCACCAGCGCTCCTTACGCGTACAGCTGTCACATCAATTTTTGCCCCATCACAATTGTCGAAAAGAATGTGCCGTGTCTCACACTTTGCTTGTGCAAAAGTTGCAATAGGGTCACTGCACAATGATTGGGATCCAGTTTCCGAGCATAATGCGAGCAACTGAAACATGCAAATGCTGCGGTTGGGTTTGAAAAAAGTTGTCTTCCATTTGCGTCAAAAGCTTTCCTTGTGTGCAAGACCAGGCCATGCTTGACCTGATTGTCCACTGCTATTGCCCTGTGCTTTATCTCATGGTGCTCTGCTTTTGCTTAATCTCATTGCACACTACCTTATGTCCTAATTCTTACGGCACACTGCTTTTGCCCTGTGCTTTATCTTGTGGCGCCCTGCTTTCGCCATGTGCCTTATCTCATGGTGCTCTGCTTTTGCTTCATCCCATTGCGCACTGCCTTTTGCCCTAAAACTTATGTGCTTTGTCTTATGGCGCCCTGCTTTCGCCCTGTGCTTTATCTTATGGCGCTGCTTTTGCTTAATCACATGGCTCACTGCATTTGCCCTGTGGTTCTTGTGTTTTGATGAAAGTTGCAGGGTCTGCAATGGGGGCCATGCGTTCAATGTTTGCCTGTAAGGCTAGGCCATGTTCAGCTTATGTTGTACTACTTTTGGCGTGTGCTTCTCAGGTTTTGATCCAAGTTGCAGGGCCTGCAATGGAGGCCATGCCCTTTGGTGCTCCTGCTGCTGCGATTTTAGGGGCAGTGTATGCGCGTGCAGCCCAGGTGCGTTTTCAACTCTTAAGGTCAGTCACTGAGTGTATGCAAGTGCAGCCCCTTGTCGCTGCGACCTTAAGAACAGTATTTGCACGTGCAGTCCAAGGTGCATTCTGAACTCCTTGGGCCAGTGTATGCACGTGCAGCCCTTTTTTGCTGCAATCTTATGGGCAGATTATGTACGTGCAATCCAAGGTGCGTTATAATCTCCTACTAGGTTGTTGCTGTGACTTATGGGACAGTGTTTGCACGTGCAGCCCAGTGGTCTTAACACAAAGCTAAGAAGGTCATAGGTATGGACAGAAAACATGCAGTCCATAGTCGTAATAATGCATGGAGGACCTGATGAGACCTGGAGAAATGCAGGGAGCCCTTGCTGTGTATGGGGCCACTACCACCAAGACCACAACCAAAAACTGTGAAAAGTCTATGCTTGCTGTTATGCTGCGCGCATTAAGGAAAGGATGAAACCCCACCATCCCCATCTGGGAGCTCATGCTGTGTATGGGACTCCCACCATCCTTCTTTCTAGATACCTTGCAGAGAGAGCAGAGGGGAGCGGGGAGTGGACTCACAGAGTCCGAGAAAAAAACATGTGGAGAATTGCATGCTAGCCCGTACTGCATGTATGGGACCCCCAAGACCCTTCTGTCCAGATACCTTGCAATGCACAAAGAGCAGAGGGAAGCTGTGGGAGTGCGCAAGAGTACGAAAAATATGGAGGAACGTGCAGGGATCTCGTACTGTACGTGCGTGTATGGGACCCCCAAGACCCTTCTCTCCAAAATCTTGCAATGCACAAAGAGCAGAGGGGAGCTGTGGGAGTGTGCGCAAGAGTACGAAAAATGTGGAGGAATGTGCAGGGATCTCGTACTGTACGTGCGTGTATGGGACCCTCAAGACCCTTCTGTCCAGATACCTTGCAGATGCACAAAGAGCTGAGGGGAGCTGTGGGAGTGTGCGCACAGAGCATGAAAGTATTTGCGCACCAAGCAGCGTCGGCAAATGTATGCACAAGCAGCCCACCTCAGTTCTGGGCAGGCAGCCATCTCAGACGCACTAGCCGCTTCCATCATCCAGAGACGTTTTGCTCTGCATCATACTTTAACACTCCTGCTCTTGCTGTGTATGAATCAAAGCATGTCTGCTGGCTGTGTGTGGGTTTTGAAAAGCGTCTAGTGGCTGCAAAATCTGAGCATTTCTTGAACTGTGGATTTTGAAAGGCGTCTAGTAGCCGTAGGATTTGAGCATTCCTTAAGCTTTTTAAAGCCAAAGCTTGTTCCGAAATTGCCCATTCGAATTGAAACCAGTGTTGACACATCAATGGAGCATTTTTTTTTGTCAAGAACAGACTGGCATCCATGCTGCAGGGTGCTCGTAACTTGCAAACTCATGGCTTGCATGCCACATGCAGGTTGCTGATGACTTGTATGAGGATGCTATGGCTCGCATACTCGTGCCTTGCCTGAGGCTACTCGTGGCTTGCATACTCATGCCTTGCCTGAGGCTGCTCATGGCTTGCATGCTCATGACTTGCATGCCCTATGCCGGCTGCAAAGCTCAGCGGGGACTCTGAGGTGTTGCTGCTCCTGCTAACTTGCATGCTACGGCTGTCGGCTCGCAGGCTGCAAAGCTCAGCAGGAATTGTGAGGTGCTGTTGCAGCTGATGAAGAGGGTGGACGCACAGCTTGCCAGGGTGCTGGACAACCTAGCCACCGCACATACAAAGCCGCCAGCAGAAGTAGAGGGTGCTCTCCGGGACCTGATGATGCAAATTATCCATGGAGGGAAGCTTATGCGGGTATGTTGTGTTTGCCTAAATTCAAAGGATGACATCGCCAGGATGCCTTGTTTACAAGAAGCTAAAGGCATGCATCATACATGGAGGAAAGCTGATGTAAGTGTTTTGCATGTGCTTTACATCGAGGGGCACGCACTGTGCGACCCATTCCAGCCCTTTTTTCCTTTATTAGTTCTTAGCTGACCCTTATCTTGTGCAACATCCTTGTGTGATTGTATTCCTTGTGCCATCCATGCTTCTGTTAAAATGCGTAATGAAATTCTTGTGAATGACATACATGGTCTGGCATTTTGGTAGTGAACTTGGGCTTGCACATCACCATGCAGCTGGTCTACTATTTGATTTGATAAATTTCTACCCTGTTTGCTCTCCTCTTGTGCACTCACCTTATGCTTTTACGCCTGAGGCTATTGGTCCCATATCAGTGGTTGATGGTCTACAAGTGTAAGAGAAGCGTGGTGTATATGTTCACCTGTCCTCAACGATAACGGCTGTCTTTTCTGTGTCAGATGTTTTTGCTCCACTTAAGTCCTCAGCGGTTGGAAGTTGCCAGCGCCTAAAAATGTTTCTCCAGTGATGTGAAGATTCTCACACTTAAGATTGCATGTGCCACACTGAGGCCTCTTTAGAGAGCAGCGTGAGCTTGCACAATATGCAGTAATTGTACTGCAGAGTGGATTTTAAGGACACCTTTTGAGCATTGTCCGTGCGGTCCTTTATGCACACATATCACACTCAGGGCCTTTGGATAGCATGGACCTGTTTTGTACTCTTGCCACAGGAGAGGGAAAGCGTGTCCCTGAGACATACCATTTGACATTGAGTTGTGTGCACAAGACCACCTCAATCTTTTTCATGCTATCTATATGTACACATGCCACACGCAGGCCTATGGGCCGCATGGCTTCATACTCTGCTTCATCCACAGCAAAGGGGACGCAACTTCGTGTGATCTTTACGTACACATGCCACATGCAGGCCTATGGGCAGCGTGGCTTTGTGCTCCGCTTCATCCACAGCAAAGGGGACGCCAGGAAGTTTGAAGAGCTTGACACGGGCATTCACCACGCAATGGAGGTGGGCTTTCTGCTGCAGCCAGGAGTATTCCTTAGGAAGGGGGGGAGGGGTAAATGGGAGCAATGAAACTAATCCCAGCTGGCTTTGTCACTTATGGGTGGAAAATGTTTAGCACTTGCAGGTGTGACGCCACGGCATCAAAGAGTGAACGCTCTTAAGCAAGATTACTTTGCATGACAAGAGATGTGCCAGAGATGGAAGATGCTGGGTATTTGCTTCATGCTCAAGTTACTCTGTTGCCAGACGGCTCTACCCCTCTTTCCCATTTTTGCACCAGTTTTTTTTTGTCTGTGGTAAGCCACATGAACAGCTTGATTTGCGTGGAAGTTTTTTTTTTGTCATCTTAATTACCAGGCAAATGTTTTTGCACTTCATATGACAGGGACTGCATGTTATTTATGCATGCACCATTCAGAAGAACCGCTTCCTGGGAAGTCTTCTTTTTTGTCATCTTGGTTATCAGGCAAATGTTTTTGCACTTCATATGACAGGGACTGCATGTTATTTATGCATGCACCATCCAGAAGAACCGCTTCCTGGGTCCGTATGCATACTGCAGAACCAGATTCAGTCATATACTCTATTCCAAACATGCATATTTCTTTCTTCCAGTTCTAGAATTTGAAAGTGCCATTTGTTGCATTTCACAGCCTCTTTGCAAAAACGAGTGCCATGGAATACGTATAATCTTACAATTGATGATCAGATCTAGCAAGTACTGACCACGCTTTGGAAGCATTATGAAGTATTGAACGGAGTCAGTTCATGCCACTCCCTTTCTTTTCAAGCTCTCTTTTTATGTGCTTTTTTCATTAACATATTTGAGCTAGTAAAGACCCAAATCTGTGCACAGAATTACTATTTGTGAGCATGCAGTTCCATAAAGAGGGGTAAGGATGCTTCTGCAACCCTGAACATTGTTTTTGCATGTGTTATGGACATCCACTCTCAAAGATTATTCGCGGTGCAAAAAACCTCTGCTTATGCAATGCCAACCACTAAAAGAATACATATGAGCTTCACAAGTCAAAGTAAAGCAAGTGCAAGTTGCAGGGAAACATAAATGGTTCTTAAATGGGACGCATGCTCCTTTTTCCTTGGAACAGTGCCATAATGGAATGCTGTCCCTGGTCACAGCAATGTTGATTTGACCTTGCTAGAGATTAATTCCCATCATGGCAGACAATGCAGGTTGCGCCTGTCCCCATGCTATTGCACACAGCAGAACATAGCTTTTTGTGTGAGCATGGAGTTCCTGGCCACGGCAGACAATGCAGGTTGCGCCTGTCTCAATGCTATTGCAGAACATTGCTTTTTGTGTGAGCATGGAGTTCCTGGCCACCAAGGGATCCTACTGTGATGAGAGTGCAAAGCTGCGTGAGGCGGTGTGCAAGCGGGCAGGGCTGCCTGAGGATCAGGCGGAGGAGGCGGTGTGCCAGCTCAGCCGCAAGGACCCTGGGCTGCTGCGAGAGCTCATGAAGGTGAGTATTGTTATTGTCGCTGTCCATGCAAGGTGGTGTGCACGTGCTCTCATGAAGTTAACTATTGTTGCTATTACCATTGCAAGTTTTGGGCTGCTGCGTGAGCTCATGAAGGTGAGCGCTGTTGTCAGAGATGCTTTTTTCAGTTTTATGCCCTGGCTGTATTCATAGTAGATGAGACAAGGGGGTTATGTGCCAGCTCAACTGCTAAAGTCCTCGGATTTTGCTTGAGCTCATGAAAGGAATCATGGTTATCAACACACCTGGTAGTGAACAAGCTTGTTGTAACATAACACAGCTGCCAGTTTTCTGGGAAAGGTTGCATTTGCTCAATGACACAGGAAATACCTGTGTGGTACAGATGTCGAAAGGTACCAGAGAGGGGTAGTGCATGCTTGATTTGGAAATGATAAAAGTGTTGCTTTTCCATGGATTCTCCCTGTTGCAGGTGTTGTGTCACATACATAGTTGCATTTTGTTGGTAAGAGCATTAGCGCACCCAAGATAAGTAATGAGGCTGAATTGATTAGTTAAAGCATCTGTATTGATGCTGGAAGGCCAGGAAATATGCCAATTGGAATTGCATTGATTGATCAAGTACGAGTGCAAGAAGTTCAGCCTTTGAAGAGTTTCATGCATGTAAATGGCACCTTCAGCTCCCTGCTTCCTGTGGGTGTGTACTGCATAGAAGGTGAATGAAAGTGGCATTTCTTCAACTGGTTGTAGCGCATACTGTGTTGAAATAGACTTTTATTTAATGCTCAAGTTGATAAAAGATGCTCCTAGCCATGAATCAGTGCTGTGTGCGCAAAACAATTTAGAAATATCAGTGTGATGGCTGTGATGTGCTTTGGAATGTGCAGAAACAACTCTAAAATTAACAAATGTGTGCTTGATATGCTTTGAACTGATATGTATGGTTGGATCAGTGCGTACAAGTGAAAACATGTCAGAACTTGATCTCGAGCAACAATTTTTCCATTCATATCAAGCACATGAGCATCACAACTGCTTGGGGCAATGCAGGAGCACGGCAACTTCACAACACAAGTCATTAATGCAGAGCTGGGTGCGCTGTCTGAGCTGCTTCAAAAGGCCTTGAGCAAGATTGCTGAGCTGGAAGCTGCGCATGCCAGGGCAGCCATGCGCCAGGTTTGTGGATGACAAGGAGTCAGAAGAAATATATAGTTATGTGGCAGTGTGGTTTTTATTGCCTTGCCAGTATCCAGGCTGTGTTAAGCAAGACTCAGAAATGAGAGGCGTGCCAGGCTGCTTTGCACCAGGTGTAAGAGGAAGAAAGAAAAAAAGAAGGGTGGATTCCCCTCCAGATGACTAGTGATTAGTATATTTTGCTTGGCCCAAGTCCTTGGGTAATAAGCCTTTCCCCTGCAGCGTGTGTGGGCAAGAATGCCTTAACTACGTTAATCTGCTGCTCCCATCACATAAGCCCATCAATGCCAGGCACACCTGTCACTTGTCAAGTCGAGCCTGGTGTTCCAGCCTACTCCAACAAGCTTAACCTTTTACCTTTGCACGCCCCAGGAGGAGTACACACAGCTGGCAGGCTACCTCAAGGAATGGTGGACACAGACGGCGGGCAAGAGGGCCCGGAGTGCACCACTGGAGAAATTCTTTGCAGCGCTGATCCAATGGTTCAAGGACCACAAGTGGGTTTGTGGTTCAAGTGGAACTGCTTTGCACTCGGGTCTGATTTTTGTTTTGTCTTTTAGATGTAAAGTTTTGTGCAGCGCTGAGCTATTGGGCATGGTCCAGATGTAGGATTGTACAATTGTTTGTGCAGCACATTGTGCATACTACATGCAGTGCTGATCTAGTGGTCCAGGGTCAAGATGTAGGATCATGCCAGTGTTGTGCAGCATGCTGACCTAGTGGCTCTTGGGGAGATGTAGGAATGCGGGCTGAATGAAATTATTTTGCACTCAGACCTGCCTTTGATTTTGTCGTACCTCTTTTAAGTTTGCCTTCCACTTTCTTGGTGCGGTGCTTGTCCAAAAGAGCATAGGCAGTGCAGCTGAAGTGTGCTACTCGCTCTTTTTGATCCAGCCTCCATTGTTATTTTTAAGCCTGCGTTCACAGCACATCAGCCATGTGCATCAAGTACCACAAGACAGTTCATCATTTGCCAGAGTATTTTTTTAGTCATTGCAGAGGCGAGGCCAATGCTGGAGCACTGCAATGCACACATGGTGGCAATGGTTGCGATGAAGTGCTGCCCCTAGACTGGCTGCATTGATCTATAATCTGCTACAAAGTGCAGGACGCTGGACCAGCTGCCTGAGTATGACAATGATATGATTGTTATGATGATAGTGTCTGTTATAGAGTGTAGGAGGATGGGATTATCTGCTTGAGTGCAACAATGATTTAAAAGGTGTAAAGCACAAGAGCGGTGATGTAGAAGGTGTACAAGCACAAGGGGCTGCTCAACAGCGTCATTGTTGCCACAAAAAAGAGTTCTTCAACATCTGTTGCGCATGCACATTTTGGGACGCAGGACCAGCTGCATGAATACCAGAAAGGTTTGCAAACAGCATCCAGGCGTGGGGACCTGCATAAGGTCCTCCTTGCTGCCTTCTTGTTCGTCAATGTTAATGCATTGCACAATGCAGGACGCTGGACCAGCTGCTAGAGTATGAGGATGATCTGGAGAAGGAATTTAAGGAAGAGGGGCTGCCAGAGAGCCTCATTCAAACCTCCAAAAAAATTTATGTTGAGGAAGGTGGTCGTCCTCTGCATTTCCTCAGCCTCGTTGTCCTCCCTCTGCTTGACAATAACATGGATAGCGTCATCGAGCGCACGGAGCTCCTGGGCCTGCAGGTGAGATTGGACTGGCCAGCCTTTTTTGAAGCAACTGCCACTTGACTGCTGCTACCTTTGCTTGGCAGCAACTTGGGCAGTGTCATCGAGCGCATGGAGCACCTGGGCTTGTAGGTGCGTCTGGCTTGGCTTTCCTCCTTTTGACAGCAACTACCAGTCAAGCTGCTGCCTTTGATTGGTGGCAACTTGGGCAGAGTCTTTGAGCGCACCGAGCTCCTGAGTTTGTAGGTGCGGCTGGCATGGCTTGTAGGCCAAAAAGACTGCATGGGCCTAAATGCAAGACTCGTGTGGGCTTGCAGGTGATACTGGCTTGGCTTGTTTTGGGTGTGCATGATATGGAAGCAAACCCTTTGGCCCTTGCAGGTATGCCTTTGCAGGCATCCACCTTGAGGCTGTGATCAAGTGCACAAAACAAAGCTCTTAGAATGATTAAGGCTGCCTGTTTCTGCCCGGAATTTCGGAATAGATATGGATGCTACGTGGTGCCAGAGATGAGCACAGCTTCATGCATAGAATTTGTGTGACATTTTTCAGAGTGTGTGAGTCCCTCACTGCTTTCAGTTTTGCGTGCTAGTGCACCAGTTGCCACCCAATTTTGCTTCAGCAGAAGCGTGCAGATGAGACCATGCGGAAGCTGCATGCGTGCTGTCCATGAATAAATGCATCCACGTCTTCAGACAATGCTTTAATCCTGCTTTGTACAGGAGGGCCACCTGAGACTCTTGTCCGTCGTTGCTGTAGCGGTGGGAGCAAGCATTTTTTGTTGGATTGCACAATGCTTGAAGAATATCAATGCATGATACAGGGTGGCCATGTAGAAAGATTGATGCATCATGATTGAGTGGTGACGTATTGACCCTGATTGCACTTCTCTAGGGGCCTCCCTGGGGATTCAGCTCAAGTTGATTTCTGGTTTAATTCTTTACAACCTGCCCCACCTTCAGGTCCAACAGGAGTTTTCGAAGATGACCAGCAAGCCCTTCCCTGGTAGCTTCACGGACCTGCTGGACATCATATTCGTTGGCACCTTTTGTCTGTAGGTCACGGCTGAGGAGTTTGCAAAGAAGATTGGCGAGCCCCTGCCTAACAGCTTAACGGACCTGCTAGCCATCATCTTCCAAGGCTTTGACAAGGCGGCTGTGCTCTCTCGTGCAAACCACGTGGCTGGCAGCCCAATCGCCAGCAGCGTGGCAGAGGGCCTGCAGGTAGAGTCATTGGCCCACACGTGAAAAGCGGTCGTCAGCACAATCACCAGCAGTGTTTCTCAGGGCCTTAAAGCACCAATCTCAGAAGAAAATTCAAAATCAGCAGCCAATTGTGAACAGCGTGACATAAAGCCTGCAGGTTCAAATCACAAAGGCATGGGTGTCTTTGTATTGCATGGTTCATGACCTGTCCTAATATTTGGCATAAGCTCCAGAAACTGTTTTTTGTTAAGTTTTGGGTCTGCCAAGACTTATGTTTGCAGCAAGAGTCTGGAAAGCAAAGTTCTTGCCTTCAAATCATCTGAAAAATGTGCCCTTTTTTCCGTGGTTAGGTATGGAAAGGTCCACTGCCTGAATAAGCTGCTGCTCTTTGAAGACCCATTCTACATTTTGGGAGGGTTGACCAAGACGTTCGGGGCCAGGACTTGCTACTTTGCCTGCATGGCTGCTCGCGTCACTACTGTGAGATAGTTCTGTCAAGGAGGATGTGTTGTGCCAATTAAGCTAGCCTAGCCAGTGCATGTGAACTTTGCTTTGTAAGGCTGCGTCTTGTGAAATATCGTCTTGTATCCTATCCTATCCTATCCTACCCTATGACCCAGCCGCCATGATGTACAGGGTCCCATGTCCACGGACAGGCTCAACAGATTATCCAGATCTACAGGGATATGCAGCCCACATGCACAGAAGAGCAATATAGTTCTTTCTCCTGTGGAAAACTTGTATGCAGGTTCGACAGATCATCCAAAGCTACAGGGTGAATACACTCTTGGAGAGCCATGTGCCAGGGACACGCCAGTGGCTGTTTGACCGAGTGAACAAGTGGCTGGAGTCTGCAATCAAGGGCAAAGCTGCTGCAGACGCGACAGGCAACCGGATGTTCTTGCTGCTGGCCGGGCCTGGCATGGTGGGCGCAAAAATAAATAGATGCTGCAGACAAAAAAATGGATCCTGCAGGTAACCAGATGCTTTTGCGGCTGGCCGGGCCTGGCATGGCGGGCGGAAAAATGATAGATGGTGCATGTAATCGGATGTCCTTGCTGCTGGTCAGGCTTGGCACGGTGGGCGGAAAAATGATAGATGCTGCATGTTACCGGTTGTTCTTGCTGCTATCCAGGCTTGGCATGGTGGGCACAAATAAGCTAGATGCTTCAGACAAAAAAATAGATCCTGCAGACAACCAGATGTACCTGCTGCTGGCTGGGCATAGCATGGTGGGAGTGCACAACGCCAGGTTCATGGTATCAAAACCTACAGCCTGAACGTCTCGAATGCTCTGCTTCTTTGGGCACTCTCAGCTACCTTACAGCAGGAGGATGTCAAGGTTGGATGTGTGAGGAGGGATCACAATAAGCAGGCAGATTGCGACGGCTTTTTTTTCAGAAAGATCAGCTTCGGTCTCTAAGAGAAACCTGTGAATACGAAATAGAAATAAGAGGAAAGTGAGGCTCTTTCTTATTACTCTTATTGGCCAAAGCTACAGTATGAAGTACCTTTTGGAGCCTTCCTGACACATGCAGAGTTAATCTCGGGCTTCTCCTTTTTGCTATGCATTCCATGCTTGTTGCCATCCCTATTCACCAGCATGAATGGGAAACTAGGTCGTCATGCACACCTTTTACTTGCCTTACTCGGCTTGACGTGTGTTCATCCTTTTCAAAGGCAAGTGCAGGAGCATGTTCTCAGCCATTATAGCGACGCAGCTCGTTGTGGACGCACCTTATCTACCTCAAATCGTTTACTTTGGCAGTTATGGCTTATGTTTCCCAAACGCCAGGGTAAGAGAATGTTTCCAGCAGTTGTGGAGGAGCGTCTCATGGTGCATGCGCACACTTCTCTTTACAAAACACTGGGCAAGAGTGAGCTTTCAGCAATCATGGAGAAACAGCTCATGGTACATGTCTACGCTTTTGTTCACCCAACACAGGGCAAGAGTGTGTTTTCAGCAGTCGTGGAAAAGTGGCTCATGGTGCATGCGTACGCTTTTGTTTGCCATACACAGGGCAAGAGCGTGTTCTCAGCAGTCGTGGAAAAGCGGCTCATGGTTCATGCGTACACCGGCCAGATCATCCAGGTGTGCGGCCGTCTCTTTCCAAAGTGCATTAGACAAGCATGCATACACTATTGTGTTTCAAATAGGACTTAGGTTGTGCTTATGTACGCTAATTAAATCATCCACATACACAGCTGTTTTTTGCAAAGCCTTACCTCAAAGTCATTTAATGAACAAACTACAAGTGCTGGTCTTTATTAAGGGTTTAAGGGGAGCTTGAGGAAAGCCCTCGACCTTTGATCCTGGAACTTCCTTCAACACGGCATTTGCTGCAAGATGTTTCCTGTATTTCCCACAAGGATTTGCTACTACAAAGCATTTGCGACCTTGATTTTGCACATTCCCCTGAGTCCACTCTCCTATTTTACTTGAACGCGGCATTATGCCCGGATCCCTTGCCATCGTACTCTTAAACACTCTTAAACACAACTCTTGCTGCATAATGCTAAAGGATAACCCTTTCAGACTATTGCATGCAGATTGAAAGCAAGAGTGACATTTCCTAACCTACTCAGTAGCTCATCTCGCTCTCCACCTGAACTGGACATGCGCTCATTTGAGCCATGTACCAAACGCATGATGGACACAATTTGTGTGCAGAAGGAGAAGTTGAGCAGTTGACACGTGCATTTCCAACCCTGCAATCTAATATTCATCTGTTTGTGCCAATACATTCAGGTTCATTATTTCTTTCAGGTGTGGAAGCAGAGGACATCAGGGCAGACCAAAGTGCTGTGCTTGGCCCAATGTTATCCTCTTTCTGGCCCTTTTTTCCCTTTCTGTCCACTCTGCTAAGTGCGGCACCTTTTTAGGGTTCCTTGTCTTCCCTTCCTGTCCACCTTATGAAGTGTACCACGTCTTTACCACTTTTCGTGGGGGAGCAGAGGGCACAGGGCAAAGCCATGGTGCAGCGTCTGACTCGATGTTATCCTTTTTCCTGTCCATTTCTGTTGTCTCTGCTAGATGCGCTGCTTTTCTACGGCGAGGGAGCAGAAGGCACAGGGCAAAGCCTTGGCGCTGTGTTTGGCTCAACGTTATCCTGTTTGAGGCCCTTTTATTTACTTTCTGCCCACCTTATTAGGTGCGCCACTTTTTTAAGGTGGGGGAGCAGAGGGCACAGGGCAAAGCCATGGTGCTGTGCCTGGCCCAGCAGCTCGCTGATGCTCTCCCCCAGATGGCCGCGAAGCTCGAGCCTGTGGTGAAGGAGCATGGAAGCGCCTCTTCCTTGTCCATGCTACAAGCTTTCAAGAGGCAAGTGCCAATACATCCCTATGCTGAGTTCTTCCTGAAAGGGAAAAAGTTTACCTCTGCCCTGTCCGTGCTGCGTACTTTTAAGAGGCAATTGCTAAAAAGTTTGTACAGCTAGTCCTTAAGAGGCAAGCGCTGGACGTTTTGATCCTTGAGTTCCTTCCAAAATGAATAGAGGCACAGCTGCAGCACTTTTTTGTCCATGCTGCAAGCAATTTCAAGAGGCAAGTGCCTCTGTGATGGTGCTGCAAATTTGGTGTGCTACACAAGACATGCACTTTGAATCAGCTACAACGGAACAAGCTTGTGGGTGTTTAATTGTGAGTGAAGTATAATGGTACTTGCTTACAGATATGTTTATTGACTGGCCTTCTCTAAAGATCATTGCCAGGGCTTTTTTTGTGTGTACATAAAACAGGGATCCCAGGCAGACACTCTGGTATGCTGCAGGAGCATATTTTTAGGAATGGCTGGCCTTGCAACTAGGTATTGATTACAAAATTTGGAACGTAAAGTTCAGAGAAATACAAATGTTGATTATGGCTTAGATTGCTGACCATCATATCTAATAGCTTCCTCTCGGACTTTGATTCGCTTTAAATTCCCCCCTGGGTACTATAACCCAGCAAACTTTGGGCCCCTGATCCATGACAGCATGCACCTCCATAATGGCTTATTAGCGTGCTGGAGCTCACCTGCACATCCAGAACCCCTTATGCAAGGGGAGCAAAAAATCAGGTCTTTGGCGTCAGGAGTCAACAGGCCCTGACTCACTTGCAAACCCTCTCCCCCTCCCCCCCCCCTCACATATATGTCCTCCATCTGCTCGTCTCAGGCATGCTCATTCATGCACCATTGCAAATGCATGCATATGGCAAATGACACGCAAATGCACGCATGTGGCGAATAAAACACGCATGCACGCAAATGGCTAATGAAACATAAATGCACGCGAAAGGCAAATGAAGCACAAATGCATGCGAATGGCAAATGAAGCACAAACGGATGCATGGGAAAGCACAAACCATTGATCAACGGTCCCTTGACAGGACCAAAGTAGCACAGCAAGCCCTTTGCAGGAGAAGTGCGGGCCTCTGTGTGTGTGCGCGTGTGTGTGTGCGCGTTTGCGTGCATGCATTTGTGCTTGTGTATGCGGGTATGTGTGCTTGTGTACACACGTGTGTGTGTGTGTGTGTGGGGGGGGGTGTTTGTGTGTGTCTGTGTGCAAAGCCCTACCTATCCTGCACGCACGCATTTTGAGGATGTGAGACTCATCATTTAAAAAAGTGCCCTTCAAATGGCAGCAGCAGCAGCAGCAGCAGCACCATGCATGCATGCGTGAAAAGCTTCTTGAAATGGGGTGTGTGCAGGCTTGACTGGGTAGATACCACATAAAACAAGCAGAGCAGCAGCACTCATCCCCTCACTGCCTTGCAGCTCCATGACATGGAAGGAACGCTAGCATATATTGCATACTTTGATATGAGCTGAATCCAACTTTATGGGGAATATCAATCGCACGCAGGTAGTTGCCTCATTTCTTGACGCCCGTCTCCTGCCCATGACCTTCTACCCCACACAGGATCCTGTCTCATTTCACATCCATGTTATGCCTGTCAAGCACGCTTTATATGTTACCCCCACAAAAATCCCATTTCTGTGACTGCTGAATGGACACAAGCATAGCTCATGGTGCATACATTTATGCTTTTTACTGCTCACCATGTACTTTTTTGCTTCCAACCAAAGTCTTTCTTGATATATTGAAAGAGCATACGTGACTACTTTTTACCCCGATCCAACATGCCCTCCTGACTTGATTACGCCTTGCAGTGCGCTTTGGCCCCTTATCCTTTGGGGCAAAACGCATCTTAATTTCACGACAAGTAGGTATTGCTAATGGCTCACAAATTACAGGCATCCTGGCGCTCTTAATTTAATCTTGGTATAGTGTTGATCTTGACTTACTAATTTTTGCCCCTTATCCCTCGATGCAAAGCAGGCATGAGACTCAGGGAATGGAAACCTGGACGAGCTTTTCAGGCATCTTCTGAATAAAAAGTTACTCACTGTCACTTGGTTGCAGATACCTGCTTGACCCTTTAAAGGAGGTCGACATTGAACTTAGGGAACAATCAAGAGATGTTGTGGTGGTCATGCTCCTAGATGCGCTTGATGAGGCCTGCGACGGGAATTCTGGCTTTGAAGCAGTGGCAGCGCTTGTGTCAAAGGAGTGAGTCAGAAATCGCGCATCCTCTCATATTTCTTTTGGGGAAGGGGGGGTGGTTATGGCTGCGCCTGCACTTTAAGAGACAAATATTGGCTTGGAAGCACTCTCAGCGCTGGTCTCCAAGGAATCAGGATAAGTAGTCATGAAAAAAAAGGTGTACAGAAAATAAGTGTCGATCGCAACGCATGACTGCTAGCTAGACTTTGAGCTACGGCAGCTCCGGTCTTATATAAAGGTGTGAGTCTCAAGGTGTAAGTCAAGATCGCACATCCTTTCATGTCCATTCCGGAAAGAGGCATTTGTTGATGTTATATCCTACATGTACAATCGTTGGTGTAAGTGTGTTTCATATATTGAGTTCAATTAGATGCAAGTGTACCTGAAATCAACACGAGTTATTTTATTGCCAGAGTGTGAGAGAGAGAGAGAGAGAGAGAAAGAGAGTGACCGGCAAGCTAGCTAGGGCCTCACCAAAGGTTTCCTTTGTAGTATTGCCAGAGTGCATTAATCCTACCTACGCATCGCCAAGATGTGTGTGTGTGTGCATTCGAGTTTGCGAAGTGTGCATGTTCAAGTAAACTTGAACAATTAAAGGGCTACAATGAAATGCGCATAGATCTTTGTCCTACATCTCAGCCCATGGTGTGTATGCTCATGTGTCTCTGTCCTTACATCCAAGAATGGTCATTCAATTGTCAGGCTCATCCATGAGTAGAGTCAGAAGCCTGTCACAGAATCGATCAAGTCACCTCCATAAATGCTGTCCATCATCCAGCACAGTTACAGAACTGGTTGTCACAGAAATGAATTAGTTGTGACAGACAGACCTGATGCGCAGATCATCTAATGGCTGCCTGCCACAGAACTGACCAAGCTGCTGCCAAAGATGATGTTCATTATTCAGCACAGTTGCTGGTACTGTCAAATTATTTGGTATTATGCATGGCCTTGTCAAGCTTCCATGTTCAAAGGTTATTAGTCATGACCTAGCACCTTCCTATCAATTTACATTAGCATGTAACTCTGTAAAGTCCATCAAGCTCTCACTGGGTGAGGCTCAATCTTATCACATTGTGGAAACGTTTAGCATGTTTGTTGCAGTTACTACCAAAGGCGTAGCTTTTTGTCATGTCATTGAATCTCTGTGCAGGTTTGTCAAGCTCCCACCAAGGTTGTGGCCGATCAATCATGGCTCATATCTAGATGTTAACAAATATCAACACTTCCATGCTAAATCGGTGTAGGTTCATCAAGCTCCCACCATGGGTGAAGCTCATTGTCACCGGCAGACCCCAGGCAGAGTCCCCTTTTTCTGCTTGGACCCCTGACTGGATCACACCCAGCAACGACGACAATCAGGCGGATATGCGCCTGCTGCTGCAGTCTCGGTTGCAGCAGGGGTGCTATGTTGCAGCAGAGGATGTGCCAGCTGCTATCGAGGTCATGCTGCAAAAGAGCCAGGTCAGTTGATTTGTTGGCTTCATTTCCTTCCTGGGAAGCAAGCATAATAGTGCTCATCATGTTCAAAGGAACTTCTGAGCTCATGCTCTTCACGAATGAATGCAACTTGATATTTGGGGCTTCTTCCTTGATACCAATTCAAGTTTTTCCTTGGTTGCTTCAGGCTTGGTTGACCACTCCCAGAACTTAGCAGTTAACAGTTTTTAATACATGAAAGCAGCATGTTCGCATGTCCAATTGCATGACTGCCGCACAGTGTTACCCTTCAGGTTCACACTTTCATGTCGGTTCATGACCCTATAGCAGTCCTAGTTGACATGCATGACTGCTGTCCAACTCCTGCACACAGGGCCAATTCATTTGGGCCAAGTATGCCTTTGATGAACTAAGTGCAAAGGAGGGCCTCTGGAAGCTGGCAGAGGTTGAAGCTGTTCTGCCATCAGGGTTGTATGGTGTGTTCCGGCACATCATGAGCACTCTCAAGGTAAATGCTTTCTTGGGAAGTTGGGAGGAGGTTTCTAAAATGTCAATTTGAGCTTTTTTTGCTGCAAACATATGTGCGTGCCCTTTCTGATGATGTTACTTGCCGTGCTACTGTAATAAAGACCTAAAGTGCACAAAATGTATGGTAATCAACCAATAGTGCTCAATGTGGGTGTATCTCCGTCGAATGCCAATTGGACTTGTTGATCAATGTAGCCTCGCTCAGCTGAGAGGCACTGCTCTAGATCAGGAAAGCACAGGGGGCTGATTAGAGTGCACTGAGGAGAGACTATACTGTTGTTGCTGATTGATTAGCTGGCGGCAAGCTTCACCAGCCGCTGAGGGGCTTGCAACAACGATCTTGTGCTTGCCAGCCAAGATCCACGTTTGCTGGCTTTGAATGCCTTGTTCACCAACTTTGATCTTTTACATCAAGATGCGTTCCAATCTATGCGTGCATACACCCTAACAGATAGTTGCACAATGACACACAAGACTCGCCGTCATCAACTTATGCAGGCAGCACTGGAAGAGGAACAGCCAGGGCTTTTGGCATTGATGTTCCAGGAGCTGCTCCCCATCCTGGTGTCAGCATTTGTCCCATACTTTTATCCCACACAGGCAGCGCTGGTAGAGGAGCAGCCAGGGCTTTTGGCATTGATGTTCCAGGAGCTGCTCCCCATCCTGGTGTCAGCATCTGTCCCATACTTCTATCCCATGCAGGCAGCGCTGGAAGAGGAGCAGCCAGAGCTTTCAGCATTGATGTCCCAGAAATTGCTCTCCATCCTGGTGTCAGCATGTGTCCCATACTTCTATCCCATGCAGGCAGCGCTGGAAGAGGAGCAGCCAGGGCTTTTGGCATTGATGTTCCAGGAGCTGCTCCCCACCCTGGTGTCAGCATCTGTCCCATACTTCTATCCCATGCAGGCAGCGCTGGAAGAGGAGCAGCCAGAGCTTTCAGCATTGATGTCCCAGAAATTGCTCCCCATCCTGGTGTCAGCATCTGTCCCACTCACCCCAGCTCAGCTCTCAGCAATGGCGGCCACTGACCTGTCAAAGGTGAGCACGGACAAATTGAGCAGCCTCTGCCTTTAAAGAGGTGAGCAAGTGCGATGGCAGGATTGTACTCAGGAATGGTGAGTATGCATGGGAGCATCCAGGGCCTTTGCAAAGATGAGCCTGTACATGGTAACAGAATCCTGTGCATGTTAGCATCTGCAGTCCTCTGCAGTCCTTGCAAAGGTGATCGTGGGTGGCCATGGACCTTGGGAGGGGGTGTGCATGGAAGTACTAAAATTCTGCATCAATGCGCTATCATGATAGCAACACTCCTTGCATGAGTGACCTTGCGTAATGGTGTTTATGAGCGCGGGGAAGAAAGCAGACACGCCAGTAGCCTTGGACACTGTTGAGCCTGGTGTGCATGAAAAGGGTCATGGATCTTGGGAAGGTGAGCATGCGCTATGGCAGCCGTAGGCAATGTAGAGCTTTGTGTGCATGAAAAACGTCATGGATCTTGGGAAGGTGAGCATGTGCCATGACCTCTGTGGATGCTGCACAAGTGAGCTTACACATGTGAGCTTGCACAGGCAGTCGTGGATCTTGCATGCACTTGACCTGAGCGTGCATGGTCTTGGCCTGCGACGCACAAGACATTAGGAAGGTGAGCATGCGCCGTGGTGGCTAGGTCACTTACATTGGCATGCAAGGTGCCATCCGGCATCATGACAGCCATGTCCATGTTACCAGCCATGTCATGTTACCCAGCGCTCGGCCTAGGCCTGCCTTGATAAAACTAGGATGTGATCTCAAACCTCCTGCTAATAACACATGCGAGCTTCAAATTACGTTCCCTTCCTGCAGTGCTCCAATGACCAACCTTCTGTGTTTATGCCTATTTGATTCGTGCTGGTTTGTCACAGGCCTCATTTGCTTATTGCATGTCGGAGCAAAGGAATAGCTGTCCCTTAAATATGCTTGAGAATTGTGGGGTGCTTGTGTTCCATCAGCAACTCAAGCTGAGCAGGTGTCATTATGATGTACAGCTTTCCTAGGTTTCTACGAGGCATTTACAACTGATGAGATGACCTGGAGCGTTTACAAACCTGGCAATAAGAAAGCACAGCAGTGCGCCACTGAAGTGTCACTGGGCATAGATCCTAATGGGCTTGCACCTCAGCTCACAAGATGACCTCCATACCCTGATATCTCTGTGCAAGCAGATGGCAACGCTGCTTCGGTTGCTCTCCAATCTCTTTCCGACCCGTTTGGATGGCAACACAGGCAAAATGAAGGTGAGCTGGGTTTGTAGATGTGTTTGCCTTGATTGTGACTGCTCTGATAGACTGCCTCGATTGGGACTGCTCTGATAGACTGCCTCGGTTGGGACTGCTCTGATAGACTGCCTCGATTGTGACTGCTCTGATAGATTGGGGCATGTGCTCCATTCACAACTAACATTTCGACAGCATGTCAGATACTTGCGTCTCAGAACCTCAGATTGTGACTGCTCTGATAGACTGCCTCAATTGTGACTGCTCTGATAGACTGGGGCACGTGTTCCATTTACAACTAACATTTTGACAGCATGTCAGATACTTGGGTCTCAACAAATCAACTGCTGTAGGGATCATCTATGCCCAAAGATTGCCCTGCAGCATGGCATCAACTTGAGTGCTCCTGACCAAGCACACATTCACCCCAAGTGCTGTTGACAAAGCAGGGTTAGGTCATACGCGGGTTTGGGGGGAGCCGTACGCGTTCGAAACCCATAAATACGCGTACGTCGCGTATATACGCGTATTTTGAGGGCCATGTTTGGGAGGGAGGGTTTTGGGTGGGAGAGACCCACTCGGAGGCACCCAACCACCCCCCAGCAACCTACTCTTCCACCCCAAGGCCATACCAATGATGCCAGCATGACAAACAAGTCTAGGAGTCTGCCCATGGGCCTTGAGGGAGCTTGTAGGGAGCTTGCTTGAGGCCTTTCAGCCTCACAATGAGCTGGTGCCATCACAGATGCCATCATGATGCCATCACAGATGCTCCGCGCAGGAAGGAAGGCTGCTAGTATGGCTGTACAGCAACACACTTGCCTGAAAAGAAGCAGCGAAACTTGAACGAGAGGCCCAGGGTGGGCCTGCGAGGCACTGCTGACACACGTATTTTTCACGTTTGGCAAACAGACATTTTTAACGATACTTAAATGTACGCGTTTCACGTATGACCCAACCCTGTGACAAATTATGCACTGCACTTGCATGGGGTGCGGCTAACAACTAAGGCTGTAGGCGATCACATTGCCATTTAGCTTGGCATGTAGCTTCAATTGCCTTGTTTAAAATGCGTCCTTGATTACCGCATGCTACCTGACCCCTGAGCGCTACATCATCTTGGCGCTTCAATTCACATCAGTGCCTTATTATAGATTTCACTAATTTGAATGTGAAGCTGTAGGTCTTATTCCCTGATCACAAGCCCAAATCAAGGGCTTGTGATGTGAAATACAGAGAGGCCTAGAGCTGTGCCTCTCTACAAGCTGGGCCACCCGCAACAGGCCTGAACTTGATTTGCAAAGCTTTTGGACATCTCCACCTCTTGATATAGATTCTATGGTCAGCTGCCAAGAGACGTGAAGAAGTATTTCACCTCGTTTTGCACTTCTGCCCCAGTGCAGATGGCAAAAGGATGCCACAGGATAAAAGCATCGCTGTGCATGATCATGCCTCTCAGGTGGTACCTTACCTCAGGTGGTACCTTACCGTTCATGATTATGCCTCTCAGGTGACACCTTACCACAGGTAGTACCTTACCTCAGGTGGTACCTTACGGTTCATGATCATGCCTCTCAGGTGGTACCTTATCTCAGGTGGTACCTTACCGTTCATGATTATGCCTCTCAGGTGACACCTTACCACAGGTAGTACCTTACCTCAGGTGGTACCTTACGGTTCATGATCATGCTTCTCAGGTGGTACCATACCACAAGTCTGTTCTGGATTGGCTGGTAGACAAGAAAGCTGGATGGGGCGTGGATGTGGGCCTGGGTCACAAAATCCTTGGTTCTGTGAGCCACGACACAATCAAGGCAGCAGCTACTGAGTGGGAGCGCGCAGGTATGTCCTTATGGCTTGGGACTTGAAACCATACGGGGGGTCCTGTATACAGCAGTCCTTTGCCAGTATCAGTAACTCTATGCCAGAGTACTGAAAAAGAATCCTTTGCCAGTAATATTCCTGCCTATCAGCAATGGTGCTTGCAGATGCTGGCATATTGACAGTCCTGAGTGGTGATCCCTGTGACTGCACGAAAGAGAATGGACAAAGAGTTGCTTCATCAAGGATACAGGGGCAAGCCCTGGTTCTCATAGCTCAATTGTGTCAGTGTTCACGAGAATGATGCGGGATGCAGGTGGCCCTGCGAGTGGTGGATCCTGTGAATGCACAAAAGAGAATAACAAAGGGGTGCTTAATCGAGGGCATGGAGGCATGCCCTCGTTCTCCCCTGGTTCTCATCGCTCAACTGTCGGTGTTCACAACAATGCTGTGGGATGCAGGTGGCCCTCTGAGTGCCTGTGATTCCTGTGACTGCATGAAAGAGAACAGCAGAGGGGTGCTTGATTGAGGGCATAAAGACATGCCCAGGTTCTCATGAACTCAATTGTTGGTGCCCACGACCAATGCTGGGATGCAGGTGGTCCTGCGAGTGGCGAACCTGGTGATAACCCAGGGGAGGACGAAAGTGACACTGGTGTCCAGGATGAGGATGATGAGGGGGAGGAGGGGGAAGAGGAGGGGGAGGAGGAGGAGGGGGAGGAGGAGGAAGAGGAGGGGGAGGAGGAGGAGGGGGAGGAGGAGGAGGAGGAGGAGGAGGAGGAAGAGGAGGAGGAGGAGGAGGAGGAGGAGGAGGAGGAGGAGGAGGAGGAGGAAGAAGGTGTGCTCAACTATGCGCTCCGGTTTGGAGTGGCGCACCTTTGCCGAGCCCCACTGTGGGCACGCTTGGAGGAGTTGGTCCTTGACTTCCCATACTTCTGGCAAACAGCATTTGCAGCAGGTGAGGGTAGAATTTGATAGGCCAGGTCCAAACTGGACTCTGGATCACAAAACAGGGAAGTGTGTAGGGTTGGCCAATCCTTTATAAATGCGCCATATATAGGTTTTGGGTTCAGGTTTATATAGGTTCATGTAGGTTTTTGCCTATGCGAGCTTCTTGGCAGGGAAATGCAAAGGCAGTAGGACTTGGGCGGGAATGTACACACAAGCAAGGTTTGGTCTGTTTTATGAATCTTCCGGGGTGGTCTAGCATGCAATGGAAGTAAGTGCTCTATGAGCCAGTGGGCCTGGTACCGGAGCGTAGTGAGCCTAGTACCATTTCCGCTTGGCCTAGTACCGGAGCATATTGAGCCTACCATAACATTGGCCCTAGTATCAGAGCATAGTGTCCCGGTACCAGAGATCCTGCATGACAGCCTCGACCAGACATCTTGTAAAGCATCCTAGTACCAGAGCCAGCTGGTTTTACTGAGCCCACCGCAGCGGGCTTTATACCAAAGGGCAGCATCCTGTGTAGCAGCCTCAACCAGACATCCTGTAAAGCATCCCAGTGCCAGAGCCGGCTGGCTCTACTGGGCCTACTGCAGCAGGCTTTGTACCATAGGGCAGCATCCCGTGTAGCAGCATCCTGTGTAGCAGCATCCTGTGTAGCAGCCTGCTTTGCTCCCACTTTGTGGTATTGCGCAACCCGAACGCCCCCTTGCTTTTTACACGACTGTCCGTGGCCGTAGCATGCGTACAGACCTTGTGGCACTAGCACCTTCAAGAGCTCAATTCTCCTTTGTCCAAAGCTAATCTGATGCCCTCTTGCTTTTTGTATCTGAGGCCTCGGCCCAAATGTGTCTAATTGGGTGTTTTGGCGCAGGTGCTCTCCACCAGAAAGAAAGAAGGAAGGAAAGGCTACATGAGCCAGGTCCAGCTGCATACATTAAGGGAAGCCCCGTATTTTTGGACTGTATTTCTTAAACAACACTGATGCCTTCTTACTTTTTGCACCTCAGGCCTCGGCCCAAGTGTGTCTAATTGGGTGTTTTGGCGCAGGTGCTCTCCACCAGAAAGAAAGAAAGAAGGAAAGGCTACATGAGCCAGGTCCAGCTGCATACATTAAGGGAAGCCCCGTATTTTTGGACTGTACTTCTTAAACAACACTGATGCCTTCTTACTTTTTGCACCTCAGGCCTTGGGCCTGATGTGTTCAGAGACCTCGTGGCGCTTGTGCCCTCCGGAACTTCTGCCATTGTTGAGGACGTACTGCGATGGCTGCGCCTGGTCAGCAGCTACCTGCAGAATCACCCAAAGTGAGTGCGTGCTTGTAAGGAGCAGCCTAATGTCATTGCATACTTTGTCAGCAGCACCCTAAGTGAGTGCATACTGTGCCAAGAGCACTTGGAGTGAATATGTGCTTGGCCAAGAGCAATCAGAGTGAATGAGTACCTTGTCAGCAGCACCCAAAGTGAACACTTACTTTGCCAACGGCACCCAAAGTGAGTATGTGCCTGGTCAATAACGCCCAAAGTAAGTACGAACTCTATCAGCAGCATCCTAAGTATGTGTGTGTGCGCGCATTGTCAGCACCCTAAGTTTGTGCGTACTTGGTCAAGAGCATCCAAAATGAACATGCGCTCTGTCAGCAGCACCCAGAGTGAGTTTGTACTTGGTTAGAAGCCCCTAAAGTGAAGGGAGGAGTGCGTGCCTATTTAGTTGTAACCAAAGTGAGTGTCTTCTGAACAGCTCTGGTGCTGCGGTGGTTGCGCATCGCTAGTAACTGCCAATTAAAGCACCCAGACCAATGCATCCTGAAGCGCTTTTTGTGCTGCAGGTTTGTCGCTGTTTGCGGTCCAGCATAAGTCGGTGAGAATTCAAGAGAAAGGCAAATCTCAATTTCTTGTAGCAAGTTCTTCTTTCTTGATGCTGTGTGAGTTGTGGCTGCGATTTGTTTGGAAAAGGCATAACCCCCAGGTGTGCTAAGCACTTGCATGGGAAAGGCTCAATCCCGTGTACGGATAAGGAACAGATGTTCTGCATACCTACTTGGAAACGGCATGATCCTGTGCACCTACATGGACAATCATAGTCCCTGGGTGTGCTGCAGACTTAGCTTGCCCATACTGTCCTCCTGTAAAGCAATTGATAGAAATTGTTGTACCACAGGCACATCAATCTTGTCAACATGTGCTCCCTGCATGTGCAGGGCGGCACTGCAGCTCGCATGCGACGCACCTCTTGAGAGCATTGTCAGCCGCCACGCCAACCAGTTATGCTTCAAGCCTGCAGCCCTGCTACTAACAAAAGAGCAGAACTGGTCGTCTTTGCTCAGCGAAATGACTGGTCACCAAGATCTTGTGCGATGCGTGGCGTGCAATGGAAACATGATTTTGTCGGGCTCGGGAGACGAGACAATAAGGTATGTTGTAGAAGCCCAGCAACGGCAACATGACCCGGTCAGGCATAGAAGATGATACAATCAGGTGGTATCATCTGTGTTTTGTGAAAGCTTACAGAGAGTAGGCTGGCTAGAGGCTGGATGAATAGGGCAGAGTGCAACATAGATGTAGCCTTTTAAGGCCTAAGAACATTTTAACCTGGAATGCAACCTTGTAGCTCCGGAATGCAATCATGTGGCACTGGAATGCAATCATGGTATGCACTGATTGTAAGTATGCGATCATGTGGCATCAGAGTCCAGTTTATCTTATACTGGAATCATAAAGAACCAGAATGCGGTATAAACTGGCCAGCTGCAAGGACTGGCTGACCAGGGCAGTGTGCAATAACAATGTGACCATGTGATGTTGGTGAGACCTGACAAGTTATTCGTGTTGAACATTTAGCTACTAAGATCAGATAATCAAGACACAGTCCAACCGGGATGCGGTCACTGCCATCAAACAAAAATAATGAATGCAACCTCTGCAAATAGGAACCATGACTCTTTAGCTGCTCAGGCCAGATGACCAGGACAATGTGCAATAGGTGCGCACCTGTGTTCAGTCCTTACAGTACACTCAGATCTGACAGGGCCTCGTGATTGAGTGCAGTGTTTGGTGCGCATTAGCTCCACCGTATTGTGTATCACAGGTAGGAGCCATTTGCCATGCAACCCCTTGGGAGGTGGAGGTGATGAGGTTGTCTGTCTATGAATCGCCATGGACGTGCATTAGATGGCTGTGTCATTGTCTGTGATCGGATGTGCATGGAGTCTCTCATTAAAGTGACAATGGAGGTGCAAGAAGTGGCTTTTGGGGTTGCATCTTGGTTGCATTTTCTGTGACCAGAAGTGCATGTGACCAAGAGTGCAAGAAACTTTGTGCTGCAGAAGTGCTTCAAAAAGGCTCCAAATTTGATGGTGTAGGACTGCTGTTGTGGCCTTAAATCATGATACAGAGCATCATGTGTGTAACCCCTGGCGATCAAAGCAGCCATGGATATGACCTTTAATGACACAAAGTGCAAGCAATGCATATTGCAGCGAGTGGAGTGGAATGGGCCAGAGCATATCACAGATTCAGCAATCACTGGCGTCAGAAGCTGTGCCATTTGAGCCAATGCACAGCTGCCCTTGACATCCACTGTGACGCGCCCTTGACGTCCACAGTGACAGCTGCCCTTGACGTCCACAGTGACGCGCAAGAATGAGTCAATCCATGCCTATCCCCTCTAATGGTGCAAGTCTGAAGGACCTGACTTCAAGCTAGCACACAGTTGCCACTGACGTTAACAGCAATGCCCATCACACAGTCAGTCAAGTGATTCTCATGCCTATCCCCTCTTGTGGTGTAATCCAAAGGCTGTGGGGCTTGGGCTTGTTCACAGCTGCCATTGGCATCCACAGTGACGCCTGACACACAGTCAGTCGAATGACTTTGGTGCCTTAACTCTCTTATTGTGCTGGCCAAAGGAGTTACGCTAAACTTTAAACCCTATAAACATGCAAAAAATCTGAGCCTTATATCCCTGGCGTCAAGCCATTACATAGTCCCTCCTGAGCTAACATTGATATGCTGCGTATGGGGGCCAAAAGACAAAACAGGAAGCTTCTATGTTCACCCTCTTCAGATAAATCCAAAATTGTCCTCTATTTTATACTATTAGGTGTGAACAGGGTTGTCTACACCCCTTGCACCTTAAAGCCTTTTACAGAGCATGTCCTTGACACCCATTAATCCACCAAGCTTGCTTTGAAGCTGTCCAGTACACCTTCAAATTTACCTAGTTTAGCTCCAAGTACGCTCTTGGAAAGGCACCTTTCAAATCTTGTCACCATGGCCAGGCATGGGGTACCGCTGCTGACCCTCCTGACCCCCGTTGACCTCTCTTTTTTTCCCTCTCCTCTTGGCAGGTGGGATACACGCACTGCCTAGGCCCTATCTATCCTCTTCCTGGATTGATGCGGGGAGTGATTTCTCTGCCTACTCTGTTCTCCGTTTCATTGTTTTTTTCTCTTCTATGCATGGTTTGGGATCAGACAACAGGCCAGTGCACACGGCTGTCCTTGAGGCACACAGATTAGATGCAGAACACAGCCAGCAAAGTCAAAAGATATGCTAGAAGGCTCCACTAACCGAAACCTCAGTTGTTGCAACGGGTGTGGGGTTTGGAGTTGGGCAAGTGCACAGCTGCCTTCGAGGCGTACGCTTCCATGCACACCAGAAACAGCAGACTAGAATGAGTTCTTCCTCCATGGTGGTGCAGGCTGTGGGACATGACAACAGGCCAGTGCATGGCTGCACTTGAGGCAAGCAATGAATTGCAAACACGACCAACGACCTACTATGTGTGCCAGCAAGCTTACAAATCACTCCTCTGCAATGGTGCAGGCTTTGGGACCTGACGACAGGCCAGTGCACGGCTGTCTTTGATGCCCACAGAGATACAGTGAATGCAATTTCTGTCAGTGCTGATGGCCGCTTGATGGTGTCATGTGCTGATGACATGTCTTTAAGGTGCGTCCAATGGAGGATATGGTTGGCTGCGCAGGAAGTGGAATGTACGTCCCCTGCATAAGTTGGGTGAAGGAAAGTTGGAGTGCACAAAGTGCAGTTTGACCATCTGATCCAGTGTCCAACAGCTTCTAGGGCTGAATGTGTGTGATTTTAAAATCATCTGTCACACGGGAGGCGTCAGAAAGATATATTTTGGACATGAAGGGTCAATCCTTTTAACAACTATATTTTGGAATCCTCACATCAAGAGCCATCAATTGTTATATGTATGGATCCAATTGGAGGAGGCCCCCACCAGCTTTTTTTTCTACTTGTTCCTCTCACTGCCTATGCGCCTCATTTTGCACGGTCCTGTCCATCGTGAAGGCTTGTGGTTCTGGCTTCGGTTCCCTTTCTCTTTGTTTCCCTCACTGCCCATGCGCCTCATTTTGTGCAAACCTGCCCGTGCAAGATCTGAAGCTCTCAAAGCAGCTTCGCATTTCATTTGAAAGTGCCAGGTGCCTCTGGTGAAATGCCGAAAGAGTTCTGGATGTATTTCATGAAGTGTCAGTGCCCACAGGGGTCAGACGCTATTGTTGCCTTGTCTCCTATCAGGTCTATTGCCCCCTATCCCGTAAACAATGGTTTTGAGTGTTGCAAATATTGCAAACAAGCACATGAGTGCTGCATTTGCTTTGTCAGATGTCACTTATTGCTGCTTGCTTGTAGTACAACAAAACAGGGCTCAGTGCTTGCATGCTCACACACGCACACACACACACACACATACACACATGCATACACACACCACGTACACACACGCATACATTCATGTTGATGCCAGGGTATGGGACCTCAAAAGCCGTGAGTGCAAAGCTATTTTCAGGACTAAAGAAGATGTGTCGTCAGTATCCCTCAGCGCAGATGGCCTCACCTGCTTGTTTTGCACTGCGAAGTCTCTCAGGTGCGCCAACCCTATCTAGGAAGGCACCAGGTGTCCTTCTCAATGTGACCTATGTATGATCTGTTGATGAAGGTGCCACAGTTTGATGATTTCTGGATATTTTGTGAAGGCACCAGGTCGGCACCAGGTGCCCTTTCTATAATGATCTAACAGCCGTAGTAGCTGCACAAAAAAATTCAGCAGGCAACTGAATTGTAAATTGGAGAATGAGAGCAGTTGCAGGCCAATGAGTCAGCCTTGTGTGGTGTATTCCAAGTGGTCAACCCACTGTGGTGTTCGACAGGTGCAACGTCTTGGCTGGATCGGGGGTTATGATAGATGTGTTGTCTTGGCAGTTTCAGTTGTTATAATGCTGCAGCCTCGTGCTCTTTGTTGCCAGCTTTTGCCAGCTTATGGTTGGCGGGATTCTTGCAACTTCACACACATTCCTTTTTTGAGTTGGCCTTCCAAATCGGAAACTGCCGCTCAAAGCTGCTTAGGCAGACAACAGTGGTTGCTGGAAGTACGCATCAGGCGTTACTTGCTGCTCCTAACTATTGAGGTCACTTGAAGGGGTCACTTGATGCTGATGGTAGCATAAGCCGCTAGCTGCTCCTGGCTATTGAGGTCACTTGAAGGGGTCACTTGATGCTGGTGATAGCATGAGCCGCTTGCTGCTCCTGGCTATTGAGGTCACTTGAAGGGGTCACTTGATGCTGGTGATAGCATGGGCCACTAGCTGCTCCTGGCTAATGAGGTCCCTCAAAGGGGTCACTTGATCCTTTTGACGAAAATGCCTGATGAAATTATGCACCAGGTGTCACATCATTCTTGAGGCAAGTTCTGCTTGACCTTAAGTCATATGGAAGGCGAGCCTGTTGCTCACTACTGTCCGAAGTCATATAAAAGGCTGCTTCCTTATTTTTGCCTGAATCATATAAAGGCAAGCCGCCTGCTGATTGGCGGGTCAAACCATTATTGCTTTGTGCTTGCTCTCAGGGAGGAGTGCTTGCCCAACACGCTCCTCTCAAGGCATACTCTCAGTGAACCACAGAAAGCATGCCCTTGCAATGTTTTTTGCAATGCATGTGCATTGCACTTTCTGCCATTCTCTATACGCCCTCATATGAACACCTTGCCCACTCAAAAACCCCTTGCTGCTGCCCCCTCAAAATCCTGAATGAGAGCATAAAACCCGTTTGAAATTGCCTTGTGGTTGTCCTTGCAGAGTTTTGAACTTGGCTGACAACAGGTGCATGTTCACACTTGTGGGGGACGCAAAGGAGGAGCTCATTGTTGAAACGGGCTCTGAAGCATTGATAGATAACGGCATCGACTCGGATACAGATGGCTACCCAGATGAATCAGAATCTGGGGATGAGAGCTCAGAGGATTTCTCAGCCACTGAATATGACTCTGGCTCAGAGTCCCAGGAAGGGAGCTCGGAGGATGACTCAACCTCTGACCTGTCATCTGTAAGGTGCGCATAGCGTTGTTCGAGCCAATTGAGTTGCAATGGGCCGACTCCATACTGAGCAGGTTCAATTATGCCACCATCCTTTTCTAACTGTCTTTCTTTGTGTAGCACACTAGCAGTGCCTCCTGTGCTTTGTTTTTCCCAATGTCTGCTTTAATTTTTGTTTTCTTTGTTGAGCAGGCAAGCAGTGCCTCAAGTACACGCTCTACATTGTTTTCAAGGAATCACGATCCATTAGTATCAATGCGCATTATAGGGTCTGGAGTGGGCTGATTACTTTCATTGCAAAAAGTGTTCTCCTTCTTCGGCCCCCACGTCCAAGCATGCTATCAGAAACACTGCATGCTGCCTCTGGACTAAGGTGTTGCTTTGATGATGAGACCTTAAATGTTTGTTCTGTATGTATCAAAATTGACGCTGCAGCCGTAGCTAAATAGACTGGCACCACAGTCAAACATGTGCAACAAAATAGATTAAATCATTGAGTACTCTTGTACACATGCAGCACAAAGGCAGTGCGTGTGCCAGGCCCAGCAGTGACATGCACAGCTATCTCTGCTGATGGCTTGATCGGCTTCTCCGGTTCAGGCGACACATTCATCAGGTACACACACACACACACACACACACACACACACACACACACAAGTATCCACGCTCACGCACATGCACGGTCCGCTTCACAGTCCGCAACACAGAATGGTACTTGGAGCGTGCATAGGAGCATCATTGTGCTAAGGTCTCTCCCTAATGCACATGGCTTTTGTTGGCCTGCATGGTCTTTTCTGTTCTATTTCCTTGCACACCGCGTTTTCTTTCATGCAGCTTTTGTTGGTTTGTGCAGTCTATTGCTTTTCTTCAATCAAAAATCGACAGGCCTTGCAGGGTTAGCCAGCTGGCAAGGTCTGTGACAGGCAACCCTTTGCATTTGCACCAATAAGCCAGCTGCATTAAGGAGGCACTTTTGACACAAGCTCACAGTTGCGTGAACAGTGGCGCCAGTTGGCACCCACTTGCACATAGCAGCTATGTACAAGTTCTGCTTGCCTGAAAACCACCAAGTATTAGCATTGTCTGGCTGGTAAGAAACTTCAATGAATTGCAAAACTAACTACGAACGAATATGAAAACAATTTGAAACAGCAAGACGTGACGTATTGTAGAAATGTGAGCGTGCATGTGTAATACGTTTTAAGGTATCCAAATTTCTGATGCAGGAGAAAATGATGCGCCATACTTGTTCTTATGCCATCTTTCCAAGAATTAATCAGGCTGTCTGCCAAATTTTAACTTTTGAGGCTTAATTAAATTGTTGAATTTTTTTGCATTTTTCTCACAAGTCCATATCTCAATGGCAGCATTCATGACAAAAATACAGGAATGGCACACTTATGACTGCACTCTTGCCCACTGTGTGACTCTCATCACTCAATACCTAGTTCTTGCACCTCTTGTTTAGACGGCAATTGCGCACATGCATGCATGCATATACAGGATGTGGGACCTGAAAACTGGCAAGCTAAAGCACATTTGGAAGGGTCACACAGGGGACGTGAGCAGCATATCACTGAGTGCTTGCGAGAGGAAAATGGCCTCCTGCTCTGAAGACCAGACTGTCAGGTGTGTGGGTGAGCCCGGGATCAAACATTGCCATAGAGTGAGCAGCACGCAGGACAGATTCGTGGGAGGTGCTGCAGCTCCCAGGTTAAAAAGGTAACAGACTACCAACACATGAAAACTGACACATGACAGCTTTGAATACATGCATTGGAGGAGCGAGCTAGCTGGGGCCTCACCGAAAAGGATAAGGACCTAATCCCTAAAACCGCAGAAAATATGGTGTCACATGTGTAGGGACAACTTCATTTTAATTGGTATTTTACGGGAAAGGTTCTCATTAGATTTTGGAAGTCATAACCAAAGAGAGCGCTCAGCCTAACAAATAGGAAATAGGTACTGCAACAAATCTGATGGATTGCTGCCAAAGACGGCGCTCAGCTCAACTTGGAACAGCCTGACAGCTTGGGCGACAGTATGGGAGCAGTAGATTGGCATGCACATTTGAAATGCACCATTGCGTTCTGATCTGACAGCAGGTCACTGGATTTTTAATTCAGCTTGCAAGTTTGCACGGGGACATTATTCAGCATACCAGGTTTATGGACAGTTTCAAATAATGCCTAATGAGTACTTATGTAACAATACATGCTGACTTTTGCCTGTGCCCAAATGATTACATTCTTAAGCTAGAAGCGTCGCCATACAGTGCCACAAAGCGTGCACTGCCTTTGTGTTTTGACCACCCCAACAGAAGAAAAAGAAATGCAGCCAAGCTTAGGTGGGACCTGCTGTTCGTGTGTGCATGCCTCCAGGTGTTAATCTTTCCATTTAAGTAGCGCCCCCAGTCTTGCAAAAGCTTTGGCATTGGACGCCGTCCATGAGCTGCAGCATGTGTACAAATTTGGCTGAACAGCTCACGTGTGGTGTGCGCCGACACGGCTGAACTGCTTGGGTGTGGGTTGCAAAAACACGGCTGAAGTGCTCAACTGTGGTGTGGACAAATGTGGTTGCACAATGGCAGCTGCTGATCTCACCCTGTTTCTTTGCATGTTTTGTGCTGCAGAGTCTGTGGCTTGGAGAGCAAGAAATGCAGACTCTTCAGAGGCCACTCCAGCCAGGTGCATGGAGTGGCTACAAATTCTGATGTTGTTCAATTGCGTGTTTTGTACTGCAGAATCTGGGACTTGGAGGCCAAAAGTTGCAAAGTCCTGAAAGGCCACATTGGCCAGGTGCATGGAGTGGCCATGAATGCTGATGGCGCAGTGTGTGTGTCTGGCGGCGAGGACAGCACTGTCAGGTGCAGGACTGTTTTATATGCTGATGGCACACTGTGTGTGTATGTGTGCGTGTGTGTGTGTGCGCGCATGTGTAAGGACAGCACTGTCAGGTGCAAACCTGTTTATATGCTGATGGTACACTGTGTGGGTATGTGTGTGTGTTTGTGCATGTGTGTGTGCAATTGTGTAAGGACAGCACTGTGAGGTGCAAAGGCAGCCGTGTCTCTGGCATTGTGCTTGGGAGCAAATTGTGGTGTGTGTGTGTGTGTGTGTGTGTGTGTGTGTGTGTGCTTGTGTGTGTGCGCGCGCGTGCGTGCGTGTGCGCACATGCATGTGTGTTTGGTCAGGAGAATAGCGTTTGCCAGCTTTTATGTCTGCTCTATCCTCCTCCTCGGCTTCCTACAGTGAAGTCACTTCAGGCTTCAAAGCTCAGCTTAGGTTCAGGCCCCTTAAGTAAAAACACTTGTGTATCAGGCTAAGCCAATGCTGTGGAAGTGCTGCAACAAGCTGCGCCCTCAGCACTGCGGCAAGAAACAAATGCTTTGCAATTAATGGCATTGAGAAGTTGCAGGCCTTGAGTGCTTGTTTCAAAAGTATGAGTGTTACTCAGGTGAGTTTTTGCAGGCCTTGAGGGTGTGTTTCAAAGTACAGTTATTACTCAGGTGAGTTTTTGCAGGCCTTGAGGATGTGTTTCTAAGTACAGGTGCTACTCAGGTGAGTTCTTGCAGGATTTGAGGGTGTGCATTAGAGTATAAGTGATAATCAGCAATCATGGCATCAAGAAGTTGCAGGCCTTGAGGGTGTGCGTCACAGCTCCGGCTCTGAAAAACTTGTTCTGGTATTGAGCGATTATTTTGGTGCACGGTAATACAAAATGCTTCATCGCTGGTGTTTAGCAATGGCACAGAAAGAAGTCATCACTCTCATGTGGTAGTTCCCAAAAGAGTTGTCCATTGACATGTGACAGTCTCCCCCCAAAAGAAGTGTGTCATTGGCTTTTGGAAGTTTCACAGAGAGAGTCACCACTGATGTGTTGGCCGTCTCCGCTGCTGAGGGAAATCAGCCAGAGCCCACATAAGGCCAGAGCGCAGATGCAGCAATGACAGCTCAAAGCCCACATAAGGCCAGAGCGCAGATGCAGCAATGACATCTCAGAGCCCACATAAGGCCAGGCATTCCTTATAAACTGCATGCTGGCCATTCTTTTTCTTTGCATCCTAACAGTGCACGCTTGCAATTCTTCACAAAGTGCACGCTGGTATAGGCCTGCATGAACCTCCTGCACCCTGGTCATGTGCTTACGTATGACATGCAGAGTCCATGTCAGGTCAGGATCCTCTGAGGGACTGCACGAGCCTGCAGCACCCTCCTCATGTGCTCATGTGCAACGTGCAGGGTGTGGGGTACATTCACAGAGCAGCACAGGCCCACATCACCCTCCAGGATTTCAATTGGCAGCCTGATTGATGTTCGTCATTTCCTTGCTGCATGCAGGGTGTGGGGCACAGTCGCAGAGCAGCAGAGGCCCACAGCACCATTTAGGATGTAGATTGACAGGCTGATTCATGTTAGCCGCTTGTGTGCTGTGTGCAGGGTGTGGGACAGGACCCTTTAGGATGTCACACATTCAGACGCATTCAGACAGAACCCTCTAGAATTTGGACTGACTGACCGGTTCATGATTTGACAAACTGCTTGCGTGCTTTGTGCAGAGTGTGGGACACAGCCACAAGCACTTGCAGGGCAATCTTTAGGCTTCCAGGTGAAATCTCCAGTGTGGCCTTGAGCTCAGATGGGTGCACATGCATCACTGGCTGTGAAGACGAGGCTGTGAGGTGGGTATGGGTGTGCGTGTGGGTGTGGGTGTTACACATATGGCGATTGCTGCAATATAATTGCAACACTGGCTGCAAACCACTGGCTGCATCACTGGCTGCAAAGACAGATGTGGTGTGTGTGTGTGTGTGAATGTGTGTGTGAAAATGTGGGAATTGCGACAATTGTGCAGGGGAAGCTGCTGAAATTACGTCCAAAAAGCATTTTTCATAGGGATGCATGCATTTGTTGGTATTGCCTTGTTTATTCATTAGAAGTCACCCACTATGACGTGAAGATACAACACCAGTAAACCAGCTAGACGCCTCGCAATAACAGTATTACAAGTTCAGCACATGCACCTTATTTCATTCTCACATGAATGAAATTGGAGATTAAAGGTCTCTCTCCACGCTATTTTCCTGGATGTGGGTCAGACTATACTCTTGATCAGTGAGCTAGAGCTTGATCTGCACAAGTCCACAGACCTGCATGCAAGCTCCTCGCCTATCCTGCTCAGTACGCGCATAAGCTAAGTACTTTTTGACGTCCTATTGAAAGCAAAAGCGGGCCTCAAAACGACGGTGCCTTGAATCCAGGTGCTGCTAGGAACTCTCCAGGGACACACTAGCTTCCCCTGATACCCTCTAGCAAAGGGAACTCTCAGCTCTTCAGACCCGTGTCTTCTTTTCCTCAGTCAATGAAGGAATGCTTTCTTTGCATCTGTGCTCTTTTGCTTTCTCCTTTTTTCTTGTTATTTTTTGTTCTTTTGCAAACATTTGTCCCGAAACATATAGACCTGAAATTCGTTCCTCCCATATTGCACACTAATTTGACCAGACAAAAGAAAGCAGCCAGTCTGTGTCATCACAGGCAAGGTTCAGACCAGATTGATTAAAAAAATAGATGACAACACTAGCTGCCAAAAGGCTGCATGCAATTTGGAAAGGTCCCCTAACAGGTTGATCACAGGTTGTGTGCGTGTGCATGTAATCCCTTGCACAGCACCCCAACTTACAGAGGCACCGGTTGGCATAATCCTTGTCCAGCACACAGGTTGAATGCGTGCTCCTGAAGAGGCATTGGGAGGAGATCTGAAGGGCTTACAAGTGCATTTCCGTCCTGCAGGGATCCCTGCTGCAATTTCTATGCTGTGTTTGGCAATTAGGCCATGAGGGCCTACCAGCTTAGCATGGCTACAAACCACTAGTTACAAGTTTTCACCAAATTCCCCAAGTGCCATGTCGTTTTTCCAGGGCAGATGACATGAGTATCCTAGAGCTCACCACCTCTGGAGGGCTGCCACCCACTCGTGACTTTTAAATCCCATAGCAAAACAATTGATTGTCCTTGCAGGGTGTTTGACAAGTCTCACCCCCTTGAGCTCCATGTACTCCCTCTAAAAGGAATCAATAGGGAATATAACCTAAATGTCACTTGAAGTTCCACTCAAGAGCATCAATAGAAACACTGTTTGCAGATTGCCATCTCTTTTTGTAAACTAAAATGATCCCATTGCCTCCTCACAGGGTGTTTGACGCAAAGCAGGGTGTTTGTTTGACACAAGGCAGGGTGTTTGACACAAGCCCCATGACCTCCTTGCAGGGTTTTTGACATAAGTTCCAAGGGGCTGGAGAGGTCGGGAGGCAAGCCCACCAGTCTTGTCACTTGCTCAGCCACCGATGCTGCAAAGTCTGTTATGGTATCCGGGCATGAAGATGGCAGCGTCAGGTGTGGATATGAGCAAATGCTTGGACGCATGTCACATACTCGTATACATGTACGCTAGTTTGCACCTATGTATCACATGCCCTCTTTTGCATCTGAGATCCTACTGTTCCATATGGATGCATGCATGCAGAGCGCACTTTCGTTTGGGAACTAAGGGACTTATTGAACACAGAGCAGCCCGGCAGGTTTTGCTGAGCTTCTGATTTTACTGCTTGCATGTTCCTGGCTTGTACCTGACCTTCTTCCACTGTGAGGCACGTGCCATGAGGTGCTCCTAGGGCTTTGCACAAAGAACTCGCCTCAGACAGGCTAATAGGGTGCGATTTGAGGGCACCATACCATAAACTCGTTTGAAAACCTGTATGAGGTGATTCCAGGACTGGGCATAGTGAAATCAGTCAACTGAGAACAAATTACATGCAAGCTTTGTACAATTGGGCACAGGGAGCGCTGAGCTGCTCACAACTTTACTGCCTACGTGTCCATCTGACCAGCTTCTAAGATAACCCATCACATGGCACGTTTCTTCCTTCTCTTCTCCCCTTACTCATGTCTCCCCTCTCTTCTCCCCATTTTTTCTCCCCTTCCTCGTGCGTCTAATTTGCTACCATTTCCATCACTTTTGTGTTCCACCTGTTGTCTCTTGAACGCATACTTTCTTCATCACTCTCCTGTCTTTCCTTTTTCAGCACACACATGTCCCTCCAGGGAGTGGCAGATCAGTCACATGCAAGATCTATTCTCCATGTGCCTTGAACAACCTTTTCCCTGCTGAGGACGCTCCTTGGAGGGAACACCCTTCAATAAAATACATTGTCACGTGCTAAAAATTTTGTTTTCAAAAAACATAATTAGTCATTGCTCAAATGGCCTTCCAAGATTTGGCAGAGCAGAAACAATATTGTGTGTTGGCTGATAGCCGTTCAATTAGCACACCTTCCTTACGTCCTCCAAGGTTGAGGAATTTAGACTCTGGAAACTGCAGTCACCACCTTCATGCCTCTCCTTTTAATCACTACATGCCTTTATGCCCGTCTATTCCTTTCCTTTCATGCATTTGCTCTCTCTCTCTCTCTCATCACCCACATGGCTTTCCAGGGTGTGGGTGCTTGACTCTGGGGAATGCGCGCACGTCTTTCAAGGCCACAACAAAAGCGTGGAATGCGTATGTGTGAGCGCGGATGGGCGCGTGGTGGCCTCAGGATCGCGAGAGAAGGAAGTCGTCAGGTCAGTGCATCCTCGTGAGCAGCCTCGTGCATCCTTGTGAGCAGCCTCATGCATCCTTGTGAGCAGCCTCATGCATCCTTATGAGCAGCCTCATGCATCCTTGTGAGCAGCCTCATGCATCCTTGTGAGCAGCCTCATGCATCCTTGTGAGCAGCCTCATGCATCCTTGTGAGCAGCCTCGTGCATCCTTGTGAGCAGCCTCGTGCATCCTTGTGAGCAGCCTCATGCATCCTTGTGAGCAGCCTCATGCATCCTTGTGAGCAGCCTCGTGCATCCTTGTGAGCAGCCTCGTGCATCCTTGTGAGCAGCCTCATGCATCCTTGTGAGCAGCCTCATGCATCCTTGTGAGCAGCCTCGTGCATCCTTGTGAGCAGCCTCGTGCATCCTTGTGAGCAGCCTCAGGATGGTGTCATCGTGCTGGCATGTGTGTCTGTGTGTGTGTGTGTGTGTGTCCATGCATGTGCATGTGTGTGGGTGTGGGTGTGGGTGTACACTTGCAGATATATGTGTGTGCAAGTGAGGGTGCGGGTGTGGGTGAATGTTCTTTGTGGGCGTGGAGTGGGTAGGTGAGCCTATGTGTGCATGCGCAGATGAATGCAGCTCAGGGTCTGTTGCGAAGAAAGTCATTGGATGAGTAATTTCCTTGTTTTGTTGAACCAAATGTGTATGGCAGTGTGTGCGTGCTTATATGTGTGCGCGTGCGTGCGTGCGCGAGCCAGCTTGTTCTGAGGTGTCCTGGTGCAAGGTTCTCCAAGGTGTAAAGAAAGAAAGAAAGAAAGAAAGAAAGAAAGAAAGAAAGAAAGAAAGAAAGAAAGAAAGAAAGAAAGAAAGGTGTGAGGATTGTCCTAGTCTGCTTGTGCCCAGCCTGAGGTGTCTGAAGGTCAGGTCTTTAGGTCCTACTATGGGCATGAGGAGTGCGACCAGGAGGGTATTGCGTGTGGAATGTGGATGCAGCACTCAGATTTCCGCAGTGTGGAAGTGCAACAGAAGGGCGTCGATGGGATCTTCCCATTTGAAGTCATTTACTTCATTAAGCATTCACTGTCACAAGCATTCACTGCCAACGCTCTGTCTCCCGCCCTTGACGGTGGACTTGAGGTCTGAATCTGTGCACTTTTGGCTCTCCTGAAGTGCCTTGAGGGCCATATGGTTACTTTTTTTGCCTGGAAAAATGCAGCGCCTTCACACAGACCTTTACATCACAATGCTTCTTAAGATGCATCCAGGATTTATATTCTTTTTGACTTATTTAAGAGCCATTCGCACCAGAATGTGCGTCACCTCTGCTTGTGTACCATGCGAATTGCTTGCTCTTGCTGCCACAATGTAATGTCATGTATATGCCTTGCTGTTTCAGGTCTATGCGCAAAGAAAAAGCATGTCAGTTTCCTGGTCAAGGTTGGCGCCTTGAATATGGGACCTTGGGCCCCCGAGCTCAGTGCTTTGCGAAGCAAATGAAAGCCATTGTGTTGTCATTGCTTCAACCACTTATGGACTTCCCTAGTCTGAGCTGGGGCCTTGGATGTAGGACTTCAGGCCCCCAAGCGCAGTGCTGAGTAAAGCACATGACCCATTGCATCACCCTTTTATGGACTTTTATGGTCAGAGTTTGGGACCTTGGGTTGAAGACCTTGAGTCCTCGAGCACATTTCTTTGTGAAGCACATGAGAGCCATTGCTTCACCTATTCATGGACTTAAAATGTCTGAGTTTAGGGCCTTGGGTTGAGGACATTGAGTCCTCAAACGCACTGGTCTTTGAATCACAAGAGCCATTGCGCCATCATTGCCTGAGGCCTTTAATCTGGCAGTACCACGGTACTTCATTGCATTTCTCACGCACATTCACGGTGCTTCATTGCGCTTCTCTCGCAGTATCACAATGTCCTTTGCATCGAACAAATCCTGCCAGTCCAGTATTTGCATGATTGCAATCCTCATTGCGTCCCCTTTCAGTTGCATGTGCAACTTTGCCATTTCAGGGTTTGGGACCTGGTAAATGGGACGTGCAAGGCGGTGTTCAAGCAAGAGCACACGCATACGTGCGACATTGTCGCGCTCAACAAAAATGGCACAACCTGCATTTTTGGCACAAGTGACTCCAAGTGGAGGTAATTGCGCCCGAGTCTCGCATGCTGTCCCTTTGTTTGAGTAGAAAGCGATCCGTTAGACCAACTTACTAGAGAATAACAGCACAGTGTACATTGAGGCTCAAGGAGCCAAAGGAGTCTACAAGCAAAGCCTTCGGTCAAAATTCACGACCGCTAGGCCACAGACAAAAGCATCGGTAGGTGGGTAGGGAGTAGTTTTGCTTTCATCCTTCTTTGTGTTTTTGTCTTCTTACGAGATCACAACCCTGGTCAGATCCCCACTAGCCTTGCATGTCCCATAGCTTTGAGGTGGAGGGGGCTCATAGCTCTTTTGAGCCTGTGTGTCTCCTTTTCCTAATTGATGCAGAGAGAGCTTTCTTTGCCTATATGTTTTTTCCTTTCTTTATCTTTTACATGACAGCACAATTCACATTGTGGCCTCAGTGAATTCTCACAGAGACAGGATGACACCTTTGAACAAGCTGGCAAGTATAAAAAAAAATGTAGTATGCACTGCATACTATGCAGAAGCTGTGCAACAAGGATTTGCACACAAGTGTGCTGTCATGGGCTTGCACTGCAACTTTAAGCCGGAGGCATCAACATCCAATGCTAAGAATTTGTATACCAATAGGTACATTGAAGGTAAGGGATGGGCCAATCCTGTGTACTTCTGCTCTGCGAGTTGTAATTATTTGTAAGGGGTGAGGGATGACTGTTGGACCAGAGAAACAATTACAGGGGCTGCAGCAAAGTGCGTAATTGCCGGAATTGATATTGAGAAGGGTGCAAGAATGGTGCAGTGTTTTGAAAAGAATTTTTACAGTGCGGGACAAGCACCTGGTATTATGTAGGGTGCATTGAGGAATGAGCGCATGCGGGCTTCCCTACAGTTTCAGGCAACTTAGAATATTTTTTGGATACTTGATTTGCGGGCACGAACATGAAACGCTCAGTCAATGCGGCAGCATCGTGCCCTCAGCGGTGTTTCATAATGTGGCTGCCATAAGCACTGCTGAAGGCGCTGAGGCTGTTGTCACACCTGTCGGTGTGTGCTTAAAGAATTCTGCATGTCAATGTACACAAGTGCTGAGACCAGTGGCACACCTGTTGGTTTGTGCTCAAGGAATTGGACCTCACACCTTTCACCTGCCTTGCTGTTCTGCCGGGTCAGGATCTGGGATGTGGACAGTGCTACTCAATCTGGCTGCCATAAAGATAGCACCCCTGAAGGTGCTGAGGCCTGCGCTACAGCTGGGAGATGGAGGAATCATGCTGTATCAAAGAGCAAGAGCAAGGCTGCGCGTGCTTGGAAGAGTGGGGACGAGAGTGCAGTCATCTTGTGGGGGCGCAGCGGAGCTACCTCATCGTGCAAGGTATACTTGCTGCCGCCCATTTGTCCATCTACATTGATGGAACAGGAAGTCGTTCTGCACTCCCATGAGCAGATGATCTCGTTCTTCAGCAATAGTGAGTGCTTCACGCGCTACAAACTCAGGCAATGAGCACCTCCTGTGGCCATGAGCGGCTTCCGTTTGCGTTCGTCTGGGCTGATCAAAGCCTTAGGAACGAGCACCTTATGGGGCAATGAGCACCTCATGTGGTCATGACTGGCTTCTGCCATCACAATGCAATCTTCTGGATTCGTGCTTGCTCATGCCTTCTACACAAGAGCTCTATACGCTGAAGGCACCTATGAAAGCCCTGGACTGTGGTCTGGGTGGCAGGCTTGGTCGGCGATGAGGTGCAGGGGTGGGCTCACTTGTTGGGCTCGATGGTGTTTGGGCCCCCTGGTAATCAGGTGTGGTGGTGGTCTGGGTCATTCTTGCCCTGGAGGCTCCTGGTCATGGAGCTTGGTGGTGGGGCTTTGTTGTCATTTTCTTTCAAGGATATCTATCCACTTTGTGGTAGGCTTTGTGATGGGGCTTGGTTGGTGAATGAGCTTAAAGCACCTGGTGATGGGGCTCCAGCACACCCAACCCTTGTACAGCACCAGGTGAAGTTTTGTCATTGTGGTGTGCACCATGAAAATGATAGTGGCAGGTGCTGGTGCCACAAGCACATTACTCAACAGTACATTGTACAATCGTGGTGTGCACCATAAGGATAATAATGGCGGGTGCTGGTGGCACAAGCGCGGTGCACAGCAGCACACTGCAAATGCAGGGCAGAATGCAGGGCTACTGCTAATTTCATTATTATAGTAAGCACTCACTGGTGCACTCAAAGGAGCTGTGGGCTGCAGGCCTTGCAAGCTCTGATACTTGCTTGTTACATCTGTTTGAAACGTGTCGTTTGCTGTTGCCGTTTGTTCATGCTGAGCCATGTCCTGCTTATCCTCCTGTGCACACACCCTTTTGTACATGCTCCAGTTGCCTTTGCCCTGCCTGAAGGCAGCATAGGCTAGTAATTACAGGCTCTGGGGTACTTATTAGGCCATGTGTGTACTGGCATGGAGTGTGATGGAGGCATGAAATAAAAAGATCTGGCTTGGTTTTTGCTTTTCTGTAGGGTAATCCTAGAGAGCTACCAACCTAATAAAAGAAAGGTCGTTTTTTTAATGGATTTAAATGAATGCACATAGACAAGAAGGGTGGTGCTGCTGGCAGGCATCTTATTTGCAGAGGTCGGTGCACCTGGACGGAGGACGAAGAAGTACCTGTCTTTCTGATCAGCATCGAGGAAAGAAGGTTATGGTTCCATGAGTACAATGCTTACTTTGTTGGTGATCCACTTAAGTTTGGCCACTGGATGCTTTTAAGTGGTGTGCTTGCAGCACGTACGAAGCTGTAGTTTTCCCCGTGTGTTTTTTTTGTGGACAAAACACCCGTGCACGGTTGAATGGAGTTGACAGCATTCTGTGCCAGTGACTTGCATGTTTTGCAGCATTGTGTACTCAACATGCAAGCTGGGGCGACTCCCCATACAAACAAGATTAGATTAGATTACACAGGGAGACCTTCAGCCAGACAAGATTGTGAAAGTAAGAGCCGTGTTAGCTCCAAAGGCAGGCCTTTTTCCGAAGGTTCGGCACAGCGGGACTCATCCAATAGCTTTTTGAAGGAATGTTGTTTGGTCAGTAATGGATGACATTGACACATGTGGCCAGCCTTGGTTCGTGCTCTTTTTGCTTTCCATTCCTTTCTTCCGTTACCTGAATCACATGTTTAAAGGAATAAAAGAGGTGCGTGGTACGTTATGAAGTATCGTACTTACTCACTTTCTGCCTGAACGTTGGTTTGGCTGCTCAGCTTGCTGTACATCAGTCAAGTGCCGAGTTTCTGAAGGCTTGTGGCAATATGAAGCATATGATCCTTCTTCAGAGGTTTTCTGAAAGGTGTCTCATATTAATTGCCCCCGCAGCTGGACCTCCATTTTTAAAGGCAAAAAAATGGTGTCAATACATTGCAATCACTTGTGTAGCTCACTCCTGCATCATCTTATGGTCTACAGAGCTGAGGAAGTTCTTTAAGAGGTTTTTCTTGAGGATGGATGAAAAGAAGACCACCTTTTCAGTATGCTCCCTCTTGTGGGTGTTCCCACTTATGCACCCTTCATCAACCCTTTGTATGTTTGCTTCCTTGTTTCTTGTCCAGAGGCCTTTTGTCATCAGCAATCCAAGCTGCATACGTAGGCAGGTGTGGCTCTGTGTCAGACTGAGAAAGTGACGCAGCCAGAAGAGTGTCTTAACATCCCGGACCCCACTGTCCAGCTAACACAACTAAATAACAGCACACTCTCGTCATGACATCCGTGACCATCTCCTTTCTTTTTCAAAGGTTATGCACAGTGGATGTGCACATTGTGGATTATTCTGAGCAGTATGTGCAAAAGGTAAAAGCTTATGCCGGGCAACAGCCATCATGCATTAAGGAAAGACCCAACAGTCAGCGCTGACACTAACAGTGAGTTCCACCAACTAAAACCAAAGCTAGGAGCAACCAAACTAACATGGATCTGGTGTCAGCCATCCACCCAGGCTTGTGTCTTGCCCTCGTGTAAGCAGCCTGCCCAGAAGCCCCCCCCCCCCCCGGGTTTACATGGGTTTTCAACTGCAATAAGGATAGCACATATGTGACTCTGTTATCACGGTGCGCGTCTGCAGCATGCATATGCACAGTTCAAAACATAACAGCAGAATGCAAGCATCTTTTCCCTGCAAGCAATGTAAGCAAGTAGGCTAGGAAAGGAGTGGAAAGAGTTACAAGGCTGTACCTGCCTACGTGGGCAGCTTCGCTGAAGTGAAAAGGGTGATCCAGTCTAATACCTTTGTATGCTTCAGCAAAGCTGCCCTTCAACTCAAGGGTTTACAAGGGGGTTGGCCTACCGCCCAAGATGCTGGTTGATCGGCTGCTGGTGAAGCATCCTCATCCAGCGTTAAAAATTGAAACCAATTCTGACAAAAATTTTGAAACCCTTGATTTAAAAAAAGTATTGACCTCAAGATCAGTCGAAGTGTGGAAGCTCGCCAATAAAGGAATAAAGTCAGCGTTTGGAGGCTGGGCAAAAGTATGTAATGGTTTGAAAAGATCAATGAACAGGTCCTTGTATTTTCTGCGCAGCTCACACAACTCAAAGCAATCATTGCAATAGAAAAGGACGTGTTTCTCGTCCTGGACCTCAGCACACCACACTTATCACAAATATTTGAACCACCCAACCATTTACAGGACTCGACCTTCGAGCAGTGGGCACAAAGCCTTAACCTACTCACATTCCTCATGACTCCTTTATCCAGATCCTTAAATAAAAAATATGATGGGATACAGAAGGGTGTGCGTGGTGTTTGATTCAAAGGTTTCCCACACCAATGATGGTAAGTCACTGCTTTCCTGGTCACCTCTCGGGGACCGAGGTCATCCGCTTCCCTCTAAACCTTCTGCTGTCTGTACCTCAAATCCGCTAAGAAATCCTGCATGGGGATCTTAGAAGCACTCAGTGAGGCTCAGCATCTTCTGCTCAAACAAGGGTTAAAAGGGTTACAAGGGAAAAAGGCCTCAGTCAAGACGTTTGACTGCTAGCCTTTTCATAATGGCAAAGTTATGAAAGAAAAATTGAAGTTTGTTGTTTGAAAGACTGTATTATGAAAATGTAAAGGAGTGTTTTTTTTAGCCCATGCATGTAAGTGTACAAAAAACAACTTGCCAAGAACAAGGGGAAAATTTCCACTGCTGTTTGTAAGGCAAAGCAACGGTAAATGAACATCAGGAGTTTGCCAGGACCAACCGGCTGCATCAAAAAAGAGGAGAGCAACATATGTGTGTTCGTGTGGTAGCTTAAGGAAGAAGCACGGTCTATCACGCTGAGCATGCCAAGAACAAAGGGGCCAGATAATAGTAAATGTAAAATCGATGTAAGGAGGAGCAGCACATGCAAAATGAGAGGGTCAGGAACATCAAAACATGGTTTGGTTCATAACTCTCTTGCTGCGGGCCCTGCTGCTAGAAAATCTTCTGCTCAAACATATCCTCATGGAGCATGCCACTAAAATCTGTACACATGTGCAGACCAATAAGAGTCTTATTATTATAATTATTATATCTCATTATAAGACTCTTCACTATTAAGAAAAGAAAAGAAAAACTACGGCAGAGGAAACTCTCCCTACATCAATTAAGGAAAAGGAGACACGTTGGCTCAAAAGAGCCGTGAGTCCCCTCCACCACGAAGACTACAAAAAGAACATCCTATTGGGGATCTGGAGGGTTATTGGAAGCAACCGGCTCAATAACCTGGCTGCGAGAAGCATTCTTGTTTTCAATAGCATGCCTAGTGGTAACACGCCTGTTGGCATACATGACAGAATGGGCATGAAGTTTGCGAGTTTATTGGCGCGTTGGTGGTCAAGTCCCAGTTGTTTAAACTGGTTAAGGGTGTGGTCAGAAAGAAAAAAGAAAAGGAAAACTACGTAGGCAGAGGAAACTCTCCCTACATCAATTAAGGAAAAGGAGACACATTGGCTCAGAAGAGCCGTGAGTCTCCTCCACCACAAAGCTACAAAGAAGAAAGCTAATGGGGATCTTTAGGGTTACTGGAAGCACCCGGCTCCAGAACCTGGCTGTGAGAAGCATCATTTTCCATAGCACGTCTAGTGGTAACAAGCTTATGGGCATACTGAACCGAATGGGCATGGAGTTTTTTGAGCAAGTTTATGGGCCCGTTGATGGTCCAGTCCAAGTTGTTTAAACTGGTTCAAGGTATGATCAGTGTAGCAGGTCCCACCAACACCCAGAAGGATAGTGTGGAGAGTCACAATTTTAGCACTTATAAGTTTCCTGAGGTCTGTCTGCTGCTGCTGTGCCGCCTCTAACTGTTGTCCAGGCCTCGTGTCTTCACAGTACTAAATTTTGATCAAGTGCACGTGCCGCTGGTTTACATGAAGTTGGTGGGGCTGTCTCACGCAGTTGGCTCGTGTGGTCCTCGGTGTTGGGTTGTGTCTGCTGCATAACACATGATGGTGTGAGCAGGAGGTAGAAGGAGAAGAAGGAGTGGGTTTGGCTTTATAGGGAGTAATCAGTATAGCATCAGGACGACTGCATGTGAGTCTAGATCTTTTAGGATAATTTATAGGAAAAAGATAAGGGGGTATAATTCTGTTTGATGCATGTGCAGGGATTTGGAGGTTGTGTTGCGCCAACTTATCATCACTCCCTATGTCCATGTTCACCATGTTCACCACCCTCTGGAAGCTGCAACTACCCAGCATGCCAATACTTTAATAAGGCTCAAAACCCGCAGCTCAAGAAACCCTAACAGGAACAACAATGTGACCTTGCACATCATCTTAGCTGGTGTGGCAGGCACTATTTATAACGACTACACCATTCAACCTCTTATCGACTTGGGTTTAACCTGGCAGAAGGCTAAATCATTAGCATCCAAGCTGAGTTGCCATGCTATCCAAAGATCAACGACTATTATTAACACCAGACATGCACTTCATTTCCAGGGTACTTCTGGGGGAGGGTTTGCTGGGCGCATGGAGGAGGAGAGCAGGAGAAGAAGAGTCCGGGCGTCCAGGAGCATGGCAGCCAACCCTCCAGATCCTCATTAGCTCTCGTTTCTGGCTTTCTCCTAGGCTAGCTTAGTCTAGTTTAGGCTTGAGGGCCCTTTGGTGAGACCCTTTCTAGCTTGCTAGTCAGGGAACCTTTCCTTAATGCACGCGGCCTCTTGGCTGGCGTAGACTTTTCTTTTATTTTCATGTTCACCAAGCCTGCCCCTCAAGGGCTTTTGCTAAAAGCTTTGATGATCATTATTCCAGCAGCATTGTGGCGTTCAGTTTCATGCTGGAGATGATATGGTTTTGGCAGCCTGAAAGCATGTGGAGGGTGTGCTCAGTGTAGCACCAACCCCCAAAAGGATGGTGTGGAGAATCACAACTTTTGCATTGCAGAGGTCTGCATGCTGCCGCTGTGCCGCCTCCAACTGCTGTCCAGGCCTCGTGTCTTCACAGTACTTGATTTTGATCAAGTGCACATGCCGCAGGTTTACATTCAGTTGGTGGGGTTGCCTCACGCGGTTGGCTGTTGTGGCCCTCAGTGTGGGGTTGTGCCTGCTGCGTAACGCATGATGGTGTGAGCAGGAGGTAGAAAAATAAGAAGTGGGTTTGGCTTTTTAGGGAGTCATCAGTATAGCATCAGGACTGGAGGTGAGTCTAGATCTCTTGGAAAATTTTCTTGGAAAGAGGTAAGGGGGTATAATTCTGTTTGATGCATGTGCAGGGATTTGAAGGTTGTGCTGCGCCAACCTATTACCACTCCCTATGTCCATGTTAACCAAACCTGCTTCCCAAGGGCTTTTGCTAAGAGCTTTGATGATCATTCTTCCAGCAACATTGTGGCGTTCGGTTTTCATGCTGGAGATGATATGATTTTGGCAGCCTGAAAGCATGTGGAATGCGCATTAGTACTATTAGCAAGGTACATCCGCTTTCACTGAAAGTCTCAGCACTCAATGTGATGCCTCAAAAAAAGAAAAGGGAAAAAGTACGTAGACAGTGAGAACACTCGCGACATCAATTAAGGAAAAGGAGACACATTGGCACAAAGAGCAGTAAGTCTCCCTCACAAGAGGGTAGGAGGGAAGCTAGTGTGGGCCTGGTGGGTTTCTGGAAGCATGCAGCCCCAATGCACCATAGTTATGTTGAGTATTTTTGATTTCAATGGCACGTCTGGTAGAGGTAAGTTTTTGCGCATATTGCACAGAGTGGGCATGGAGCTTTCATGCAAGCTTGGTAGGCTTTTGTCGGTCAATCCCTAGTTTTTAAAATTATCCAGGATATGGGCAATATAGATAGTCCCACCCACAACCAGAAGGATTGTGTTGAGAGTGATATCAGCACCTGGAAGTGATTAGCACCTGGAAGTTGTTTGCACAGCTCACTGTGTTGTTGCTGTGAGGCTTATAGCTGGGCACCAGGCCTCGTATTTTCCCCTTTTTCATTCTCTTAAGTGGATATGGCGGTTTTAGACGTTCAGTTCATGAAATTGCCTGGCTGGAGTTGTGCTGCTTTTTACTTCTTCATTACGTCTTATACTGCGGAGTACCCAATGTGAGGGGGGAGTAGGTGGTCTATTTGGGTTGGCAGGGCAAGCAGTGACCAAGATAGCATCAGGGCGGCTGGAGGTGTGTCTAGCTTGATCAGGAATGCTAGGGTCAAAGAGGTAGGGAGGTAAAACACGCGTAAAACACCGTACGGTTAGACTTGCTCAGTGATTTACAGGTCATGCTGAGCCAGACGGTGTGCGCTGCCTACATCCATATGTATGAGGTTTGACCCACAAGAGCCTTCGCTGACCTCTTTCAAAATCATTCTGCTGGCAATGTTGTGACGCTCAGTTACCATGTTACGGATGACGGGGCATTGACAACCTGAAAGAATTTGGAGGGCGCTATCCATATGATGACATTCTGGGAGGGGGCATACGAGGCTAGAGGATCTTTTGAAGCAGACCGCATGTTTTTGGTTATAGAGGGTGCCTGTGCGGTATTGGAAGATTGTACATTTCATTCGGGTTTTGATACAGTTCATGTTCCAGAAGGCATTGCTAATGCCCTTATTTGTATGAGGTAGCAAGCTCTGGTAGTAAGTGTGCTAGCCTGTCTTGCAATCTGCATATCCAAGCTTGTGTTTAGCATGCATGTGGGATTTCGAAGCATCCTTAAGGTCTGGGCTGTATACTAGATTGGGAATAGAGGAGGAAGAGTCAGGTGTACTCGGTCTTGCCTCTTCCCGTGCCAGCCAAGCAACGTTGTAGAAAGGCTTCCTTTGTCCATGCCTGTACTCGTTCATAGAGCAAGTGACACTCACCGAGCCTATCTGTCTAGACCACTGCTTTCATACAATCACCTTTAGCACCCCGGACACACATACAACGCACATTGACAAACGATTCCACTCCATTGACAGTGAGACATTACAGGACTTTCCTGAGAGGTACCTATTTTGATGGAGGGCTGATAAAGCACAAGCTTATGCTGCACACATTGAAGGGGATGAGAGTAGCAGGGAGGCTTTTGAATCCACTGTCACAGATCAGGATGCTGAAAGAGCATGTACCTGCCTGAAGTCTTGGATTTTTAATGCTGCCAGACACCCGGATGTTGGTATGATTGCCCTTAGACCTCGCTCTCAGCAAATGGTGCGCAACAGAAATCACAAACGGCCTGAGTGGTTCAATGATGTGTGTGCAGCCAGAAAGAAGGCCTTTTCAATTGCATTGAAGACTGGGCAAGCCAGGCACGCTTGTGAGCAACTACACAGAGAGTACAGAGCTGTTCTGCAGCGTGCTAAGCGACGATATACCCGCACTCGAGCTATAGATTTCATGCACAAGTTATTCCAAAAAGATCCGGCTGTACACAAACTTCTGAAGAAGCCTGTGAGCTCCCATACCACTCCTATTTCTGAGCAGGCCTGGCAGGAACATATCACAACCTATTAAACCATCCTTCTCCTTCCAACAATGACACTCGTGGCTTGCATGATGAAGCATTAGGGGGCACAGGCCCGCACCCTTTCAATCTGCCTGGGGAAGCTGAGCTGACCTCCCTTGTCTCTAAGCACATTTCCAACATGAGCAGTTCCTCTTTACCTGGCTTTGACACAGTCCTACCTTCTTTCATAAAACATGCGTGCAAACTTGTCCCTAGACGTCATGGCAGAGGTCTTGAACATCACAATGTGCTGGCTCCATACATTTCACAACTCTTCACGCTTATGCTCAAAACTGCTCGCATCCCCTCATCATGGAAAGCTGCCAAACTTGCTCCAATATTCAAAAAGGGCGCTGTGACACATCCTTCAAACTATCGGATGCTTGCAGTCAGTAACACACTATACCGCCTGTACACAAATGTCCTCCGCTCCATGGTTCAAGACTGGTGTGCAAAATACAACATTATTCCTGACAGTCAATTTGGCTTTTTTCCAGGCCGCAACACCTTACAGTCACTTTTTATTTTGAGGCACCTGAAGCATGCAGCTCAGATACTTCAACCTCAAGGCTCCCCACGTTTATATGCCACCTTTATTGATTTCAAACAGGCATATGACTCGATACCCAGAGACAGATTGTGGGAACACTTACACAAATGCCAGATGCCCAGCCAGCTTCTCTCCATCATTAAAGACCTCTACCGAGATGACAAATACATCCTGATTGACGGAGATAAACGGGCAAGTGTCCAGCCAACGCATGGAGTTAAATAAGGATGCCCACTGTCACCACTCCTATTCTCAATCTACGTTAATGACATTGGCTGCATCACAAATGGAGAAACAGGCGCGGTGACAGGCTTACCAAATTTTCATGTTCCTCATATGCTTCATGCAGATGACCTCGCTTTGACTGCAAACAACCACACCCACATGCAAGCCATGTTAAACAAGTTGCAGGGCTATGCAACCAGAAAATGCCTGACGGTCAACACAAAAAGTCTGAGGTCGTCTGCTTCAATTCCAGAGCTGACACTCTTCCTCAACTGTTGTATGATGGTGAAAACCTGCCCTGCACTGATTCTTTTAAATATCTGGGTATGGTCTGTGACAAACGTCTCAACCTTTCCACTGCTGCTGAGGCTGCTCTGAAACCATGCATGGCGGGGACTTATCGTGTCAAAACCTTTGCTCACGACCACAACCTTACAAATCGGCTGCATGCGCTCATCTGGCTCTTGAAAACGTATGCTATCCCAGCAGGAATGTATGCTAGCCAGATTTGGGCCACTCCTTACTTACGGCAGGGCGCAGAAATGGACAACCTGTTGCAGAAGTGGATCCTGAACGTTTTGCGAAATCTTCTTGGAGTGAAATCCACAACACCATCTTGGAGCATTTTACAAGAATGTGGCATTGAACCTTTTCAGTTCAATTGGTTTCGTGCCACTATGCGCTTCTACAACTCGCTTACTAAGTGCAACAGTCTCCTCCTCAAAAAGGTTCTCCATGCTGACATCAGCCTTAGCTCCATGACTGATTCTTGTTGGACGTCCCACCTCTTATCTGCGCTGGATGGTTTGGCTCACTCGGATCTGATGAAACGTGAAATTACGGCTTGTGACCCTGTGAACCTCAGTCAATGTGTGGTGGACCTGAGATCTAGACACCTGGGCTATTGGAACCAATTCACAGCCCCTGATCCAAGAGTAAGCAACAGTAAGCGACTTACCATCAATGGTGCGCTCTGCCTGTCAGAAATGCACATGCCATTCACCCACCTTATACAATGCCTAAATACATGTACTTGGATCTTCCCCATCATGTCCTTCGCAACACTGCCAGATTCAGGCTGCGGGTACACGCTCTCCGAGTTGAACGGGCTACTTGGTCCAATAGTACTTCTCCGGTCTGTGATATCTGTGATTCTGATGACATACAAGATGAAAAACATGTGTTGTTTAAATGCTCCAATCCCTAGGTCTGCTCTCTCCGTCAAAGGTATGCCTCACTTTTTGAGCACAACTTCTCTTTCCTACACCTCCACATCTCCCACAGGATGTCCTGTCTAGGCACCATTCACCATGTAAATTCCCAGGATATCATTTTTTTTCTAAGCCAGGATAACAACAAACTTCCTTTTTTTCTTCATGACCTCATGTGTATTTATGAACAGGCTAGCAGTCAAACGTCTTGACTGAGGCCTTTTTTCCCCTTGTAACCCTTGTAACCCTTGTAGAAGGGCTTCCTTTGTCCATGCATCCCTATGATTCTCTTTCAAGGACTTATGCACATCTACAATGCATAGCGGGGACTTACCGTGTTAAAGCCTTTGCTAACGATCACAACCTCACAAATCGGCACTCATTTGGCTTTTGAAAACATATGCTATCCCAGCAGGAATGTATGCCAGCCAGATATGGGCCATTCCTTACTTACGACAAGGCATAGAAATGGACAATCAGCTACAGAGGTGGATCCTGAACGTTTTGTGGGACCTTATTGGGATAAAATCCATAACACCATCTTGGAGCATCCTACGAGGATGTGGCATGGAACCTTTGCAGTTCAACTGGTTTTGTGCCACTATGCGTTTTTTCAACTCACTTACTAAGTGCAACAGTCTCCTCAAGGAGATTCTCCACGCAGACATCAGCCTTAGCTCCAGGACTGACTCTTGTTGGACATCACACCTTTTGACTGCGCTGGATGGTCTGGCACTCTCGGACCTGGTGAGACATCAAATTTTGGCTTGTGACCCTGTGAACCTCAGTCAATTCGTGGTGGACCTAAGGAGTAGACACCTTAGCTACTGGAATCATTTCACAACTCCTGATCCCAGAGCAAGCAACAGTAAGCGGCTGACATATCATCAATGGTGCGCACTACCTGTCAGAGCTGCTCATGCCATTCACCCTCCTTTTACTCAAGGGGGTTACAAGGGAAAAAAGCCTCAGCCAAGACGTTTGACTGCTAGCCTGTTCATAAAAGCAAAGTTATGAAAGAAAAATTGAAGTTTGTTGTTTTTTCCCCTCCTTTTATTCTGCCCACATACATGTACTTGGATCTTCCCCATCATGTCCTTCGCAACCTTTCCCCTATTGAAGCATTGCAATGCATCATGATCTATGGCAGTGGATGCTGAGAACTGAAGTTCAAAGCATAACATGAACACATTTGTCATGGCCTCTTGGACCATGTTTCAGAGTTATGCTGTTCTCAAACTTTGCGCTTCTTGTGGAAACACGAAAGTGTATTTTCCTGATACCACAACCTTCTGGACTTTTTGTGCATGACTTTGCATGCTTGTTTCATGTAGAGTGGCAGTGTGTGTGATTCTTACAGTCGACACTTCTGAACTCAGCTCAAAGCTTTCAGTTGACATTTACACACAAGTTTGGTTTGGTTTGGTTATAGGCACCTTTTTGCTTCAGCTAAGCTGCCATTGTAGGCTTAAGGCAATTGTGCTCTTTAAGGCGTTTTCTAGGTGTGAAGAGTGCTGCCACAAACTGGGCAGTACTGAGAGAGTGTGGCCAAGAGCCCTCACAGTTTAATTGGTTTAGGGCCACTGTTAAGGTTTTCAACAGTATGCTTGATTCAAACAGCGGGACATTACGTAGAATGCTGAAAGCGGATTTACACCTTGCTAATAGGGAAGAGTCTTGTTGGTCTGCACATGTGTCTAAGTCATTTAGTGGCATGTGCAATGACGAGGTGTTTACACAGGAATTGCTGAGTGCTTCCAAGATTCCATACAACAAACACGATACAACAAACACGGGTCAAACTGGTGTGGGGTCATCCATTGCACTCTGTTTGTGGGAACTAGACATGGCTGGCTTTGGTCTGCCTGTCATGGGGCTGCACACTACCAGGTTCCTGTGCTTCGAGGCCAGACACACTTGGTTTGACTTGTGCGCGAGGCCAGTGTTGGGGCCACAGATGCCTTTCTTTCTCATCCTGGCGCTAAACATGTGCTTCAATTGGAAGTATGTGGAGCTGAACAGTTGGTGTGAGGGGTATTGGGGCTATACAACATGCAGTCCAGAAAGGTGTGGGGCCACACACAGTACAGCATTTTGGAAGCTAAACATGGCTGATGATTGCTGCCAGTCATGGGGTTACACAGGGTGTTTCTTGTTGCTGTGGGGCTGAACATATTGAGTTTGGGTGTGCGCACATGTATGCTTTGTTGGAGCTACACACATGTCTGTCAATCCTCTGGTTGCTGAACACGTACCTCATTGCTATCCTGGCGAGCATGGGGCTGTACATGAATGTGGCATGGTTTTGAGAAACAGTTTGAGCAACTTCTACGCTTCCTATATCTCTGTTTTTTTAGCAACGCAAAAACAGTTGTAGACTTCAGACTTTTCTTTTAGTTTCAAACTCAGGTCTGGTTTGGTTGCAGGCATCTCTTTATGCTTCAGCTAAGCTGCCCTCGTAGGCAGGTACAGCTATGTAACCCTTTCCTTTCCTTTCCAAGATTCCATGCAGGATTTTTAAGGGGATTTGAGGTACAGACAGCAGAAGTTTTGAAGGGAAGTGGACGCCCTAAGTCCCCGAGAGGTGAACAGGAAAGCAGTGACTTACCATCATTGGTGTGGAAAACCTTTGCATCAAACAGCACGCACGCCCTTCTGTATCCCATCTTATTTATTCAAGGATCTGGATAAAGGAGTCATGAGAAATGTGAGTAGGTTTAGGCTTCGTGCCCACTGCTTGAAGGTCGAGTCCTGTAAATGGTTGGGTGGTTCAAATATTTGTGATAAGTGTGGATGTGCTGAAGTCCAGGACGAGAAACATGTTCTTTTCTATTGCAATTACTTTGAGTTGTATGAGCTGCGCAGAAAATACAAGGACCTGTTCATTGATCTTTTAAAACCATTACATACTTTTGCCCAGCTTCCAAACACTGATCTTATTCCTTTTCTGGCGGGTTTTCACATTTTGACTGATCTTGAGGTCGATGCTTTTTTAAATCAAGGTTTCCAAAATTTCTAGCAGAATTGGTTCCAAATTTTGACGCAGGATGAGAATGAGAATGTTTCACCAGCAGCCGATCAGCCAGATTCTCGGGCTGTAGGCCAACCCCCCTTGTAACCCTAACCCTGTTTCATTCTATCATGAGTATCTATGAACAGGCTTCTTCCTTTTCTACATGAATTATCACCTTTTTATGAGCAGTCTAGCAGTCAACCGTTTTGACTGGAGGCCTTCTGTTTCCTGTAACCTTATAAACAAGCTAGCAGTCATGAGCCTTTTTCTGAGGCCTTTTCTCCTAGTAACCCTTCTGCACATCCATTCTCTGAATTCCACTCCACGTACAGAAACTTTCTGGACAATTCAGGTGCTTTTACCTGTACTCATGCCTGTACGTGAGCCTATTTGCAGTGAGCAAACACCCCAAAATTTGGCAGATAACTCTTCTTTTCCAGTTTACTCAATACTTCATTTCTGGTAAATGTTGTAAGCCTGGCAGAGACCAACAGGTTGAGCAGTCAAACCTGGCCGAAGGCCAAAACCCCATGTAACCTAACCTTCCTTTCCATTTGACATACCTATCCTAGGTTGGTTACGATCAAATCTTTGCTTCATCTGACTGTGTAGGTAGGCACAGCTTGGCAAACCTATCCTAAGGCAGATAAAACCCATTCCCTTCCTAAAAATTCATCTCAAGAGGATGTCCTACAATTGTTGGGAAAACTTCTCAAAAACAATGCATCCTACACTTCTCAAGTTGTAGAGCATTCGTGCAGCCAAACTTTTGAATGCATTTGTGTTGTAGTAGTAGCTGTTGATGTTCAGTGAGGATGGACACCACATGCGCAATTTGCAGCAAGTTGAAGGGACTGGATTTATGTTAACCTGAGCATATTGTGTCAGGCATTGGATTGAACACCCTACGGGGAGCAGCCAAGAAGCATTCTTTCACATATCGTATTTTCCACTCATACTATTCAAGGATTTTACATGCGGGTGCGCAGTCACCACACAAAATTGGACATGGTACAAAGCCACAAAATGTGGACAGCATTACAGGCTACATGAATGCGGAGAGAATTAGGACAGGCCAGTTCGTGAGTAAAAGGTATGGTACAGTTCGCATGAGCAAGGAGCGGTCAACAAAAGCAGTCATCAGGGAGCCTGTAAACAGGGAAATCTTCCGCTAGTCATACATAGCCTTTGCACCTTGCTGTGAAAGGCTGAGCCTACAGTAGAAACAAACATGCCTAAAGTCGTGCACCATTTCATTTGTAGTCCACAAGAGACAGGCCCTAGAATGAATGAGTGTTCCTAGCTTAAAATCCTGGGAGGCCTCCGCAATTAGCACCTTCTAGCTTGGAGGTTGGAGAAACATTTCAGAGACACAGACAAAACACAATTATCTTTGCCAGCTAGCCTGACATCTGTATGCATGGAGAGGAGGTGCCCTCAACTCATGCCCACATGTCATTGCCCCAAGGTCCAGCGTTGCATGGGCCTTATCTGCCGTACATTACAGCATAGTGCACCCTGGAACTGCACAGAGCCAACCCACAGAGGAGGCTTGCTGCAGGCATGAGCACACTGATAGTGCTTGGGACAAGCCTCTCCCCTGGAGCAACAGAAACCCTTGTCTCCTCTACTGTAATGACCATACTTGAAATTACCCCAGCTTCTCCACCTTGGCACCTTGAACAACCGGATTCCGCTCAGCCAGCAACTGGCGCTGCGAAGTCTTGTAGTCGAAGGTGCAGTCATGTGCCTCGGCCAAGCGGTGCGCGCTGCAGAACACGGCGTCAGGGTTGCACTTGCAGTTGAAGCCGGTAAGGCCCACCTTCTTGGAGCACACAAGGCAGCGCGTGGTGGAGGGGGGCTTGCTGGGGGGCGTGGCGGAGGAGGAGGACGCGGAGGGCTGGGCGGGGGCAGAGGAGGAGGCTTCTGGCGCAGAGGAGGAGGTAGTGGGTTTGGCAGCCTCGACTGCTACCGCTGCTGCTGCCGCTGTCGTCGACGCATGCTGCTGCTGCTGCTGTTCGTGCACAGTCTGAGCTGCTGGCGAGGATGGGGAGGAGGAGGGCGCTGGGGCGGGAGGTGCGGGGGTACATTGTTGGGCATTCCGTACGAGCTGTGCTGCTTGGGCCAAGTTTTGCTGGGCCTTGGCGCTCTCCTGCTCCGCCTTCTGGGTGTCCCTATGACACTTGGAGCACATGCCGTTGGTGCCGATGTTCTGTGGGGGAAGGGTGAGGGTGCGTGTTCGTGTCTTTTCAGGGGGAGAAAAGAGAGGTGTAAGGGGTATGTGAACATCCCTCGCTTCAGGCAACAACACGCAGGGTGAGAGAGCACACATTCTGCCACTATGTAGCACACACGCGTACCGAGAAGAAGCCACATCCGGCGACACACAAGCTGGGCTGCCCGTTCTCGCTCTGGCTCGCTTGGCTCATGGTTAACAGGTGTCGTATGCGAACGGGGTAACTTGTGTATGTGATGTGTGGTCCAATTTTATATATGAAGTGCTGCTGTTTGGGCAGAGACCCGTTTTATTTCCAGCTTTTTTCCTATTAACGGTCACCGCGCCTTTTTATTTCTCCTATCAGAAAGGATCAGGCTGGTGACCTTTTTTTAATTGAAAGCAAGCCTCAAGGACTTGTTTAAAAGCTTTGAAGCTTCTGGGTTAGGCTCCCAGAAGAGACGTAGCAAGTGCCCGGAAGCCTTGAATGGCCAGTGCGGGATTTCTCAGGGGAAAAGCAACCCACTTGCGTGGACCTGTGCCCTTCCTGGAAGCCCTTTCTAGAAGCAAGAGACACTCATCTGTAAAGGCTAGCAGCAGCGCTCGAAGCACTGCAATGCAGCTCTGTGTACAGGTAAAGTGCGCAAGAGTTCCAACAGAACTCTCTACCTGATATCTCTCTACCTGATATTCAGAATCAAAATAAGAGCCCGCAGGTTTTGACAACAGAAGCCAAATGAAAATTTCAGTTATAGTGCAACGCTCAGATCCAGCGGCCTCAGCAGCCCTTTGCACTTAGCTAGGGATGCTGTGATAAAAAGGGATTGCTTGCATTTTCTTTGCCAAAAATGCCTGTGCCTTTGCGCATGCTCATCACAATGCATGCCCCGACTGTAGCCAGTTTTGCCAGTTGGCGACAGTGGATTTGCTCCCACTGTCTGGTTCCCGCAGTTCAAGCCAGTCCGCTGCTTCAATTTCCGAGCTCCATCACTATCATGCCCAACTGTACATGTGTGACATGCTTGCACCCAGGAGGTGGCGCGAGCGCACCCCCCACTCCTCCCACGATCTGGTCACGCTGCAGCCACACTGCCTGATTGGCACTCACATGATGTCATTGTACTTGGAGGGTGAGTCGACAGCTGAAAAGGTGAAGCCACTAAACATAGGCTTAGTTAAACAGGCATATAAAGAACATATGTTTTTATTTAGCCATGCCCATTTGGCATGCCTGCCAAAAGCTGGAATTTCTGAGACACTTGGCGTTGGCACTTGGTGTTGGCAGTGATGCAGGCACGTTAGATGGAGGCTCGGTATAAAAAAAACTGTGCTGGCATGTTATAATAGGATTGTGGGGACGCTCACTTGCAGTTACACAGAGAAGGTAGACAGTTGGCAGACGCAGTGGGCAGGTGCAGTGGCAGATGCACCTATTTTGGGCACATTGCGAGCTTACAATTACACAGAAGGTGGACAGTGGGCTGATGCAGCACCATGTGTATTTTTTCGCGGTATAATTTCCTGCTTGCAGTTACACAGAGAAGACGGACAGTGGGCAGATGCAGCGGCAGGAGTGCATGGAGGGCTGGGTCTTTAGTAGCCAAAAGGAAGGCGCATGGCAGCCTCTGGACTTTGCGCAGGGCCCCATCCCAGCGGTAAGCATTAGAGCACATTTACATATGACATACTGTGTCCAGCAGCTGCAAAGCACAGTGCTGCAGTGTACACTCCAGAATCATTTGTGCTTGCATAGCGTCTGCACCTCCTGGTGACATTTGCGCACAGATGACGGGGGCACCCACAAACACAATTTCCCTGATTATCATTCCTTGGTGCCTGCGAACAAAATAGCTCCATTGCACCCTCACGCCAATGCATGCCATACAGCATTGGCGAGTGGCTGGCTTCTAGCAGGAACCTAGGTTGTTTTGTTTTTAAATATCCTGACTTACCCTTGTGTATTGGTGCGCTCATTGAGCTTGCCTGTTTGGTGGGGTTGCCTCATGTTTGCTATTACCAATGATTTGTCCTTCATGGGCGAGCACACTGAATTGCATACTTCCACACATCCCCAGGAATTCCCTTTGAAAAAATATCCTCAAAAATCAGTCTGCCAGCACCGAATGTCATCTTAAGAAGGTGAGCATGATCTCCATCACCATGCACAGGACTGTGTGGCCTCCACACCATCTGAGTCATAGCAGCACCAAGGAAGTTTTTGCAGCCAAAATTTCCCCTACTCCCTGCTCTTCTGCTGCGCAGCCGAGACTGGTGTCCCAAGCTGTGGTTGTTGACGACAATTTGTACCTTGTTGGGGGGTGGAATCCAGGTGCGCAAGCGTGGACAAAAACCTGTATCTCGTGATAAGGTAGAATCCAGATGCAAATCTCTGCCCAGGTTCCTTGCCGCTGACTTAATGGAAATGACATTCTGTTTCTTGCATAATTTCTTTGCTCAGCAAAATTTGCTGGATCTGTTTTTGTGAGAAATGAAGGACTTAAGAAACAGCGGCACCACTCTTTATGCTGACAAACGAAGGAGGAGACATCTGGTATATGGGCTTTCATTTCTCCATCAAAAAAATGGAAAAGCGTATGAATTAAATTAGCCAATACAGGAGAGTCTACAGCATGTCCAAGGGTCCACCCATTCTTTTTTTGGCTGTTGCAGCTTGAAGCATGCCGCTTCAGCCTTCGATTGCATGGATTTTGCAAACCTTGACGACGCGGTCATTTCCCTATGCTGCTAGGTTTGGCTGGGGTTCACTTGCCACTTGCCAACTTGTCAGACTTTTAGGTGAGGTGTGCCTCTGTGCTAGGCTTGTAAATCCTGTGGAATTCTGGTAACCCATCTAGCCCTTGTGCCCATATGGACACATGCGTATTGCTTGCCATGAAAATCCTGTTCCTGTCTCAAGACCCTAGCCTGAAAGGAAGGGGACATAACAAGGGAAAACAGCTGCATAGGTAAAAACCACATTTGATAAGGAAAAGAGGATCAAACATGACCTATGCCAGCAAGGGCCTTAATGGTGGAGATGGAACTGACCGCACATCATGTAAGGCCTGACAATTTTCAACTCCTGAACAAGGGGGGGTTGGTACTGACTGCATGCAAAATAATAGAAGGCCTTTAAATGACATGTCAAAATGTAATGTAATGTTCTTCTGCTCCCTGTCGGATGCAGGTGGTTCCGCGCCGTTTCTCAATGACATTTGGCGCTTGGACTTGAAGACAAACAGGTAATAGCATGCCCAAAGAGAAGCATACTGAGTGTTGCAGGCCAGTCATGGGAACTCTAGTCCCGCTAAGGGCCTACACAGACACCCAGACAATTTCTTTGTTTGTAATCAAGCAACCATAGGCTAGTTTTATCTGTACCAGGACTTCCATTTTCGATGGAATGTCAGAAATGCATTTAAGTATTCTCGGGAAAGCGCCAGTCATGAGGTGTAAGCCCCTATGTTTGCTCGTTTCCCAGTAGACTTCACGCCTGCTGCTTTGGCCCACCTAGTGCAAACCCTGTCCGGAACTTCTCTGTTTGGTAGCTAAGCAGAAGTTGGCCAGTATGGCCCACTCAGCGCACCCTCCGCCCTAAAACCCGGCATACTGCCAAACAAAAACTTGTATTGGGGGATCCAGGTTTGGGTGGCATGCAGTGCTGTGGACAAACTTGTCAGGAGAAGTGTATGTTTGGTAGCCAGAAGAAGCTGACCTATTTGGGAAAGCCAGCCACCTCACGCCAATGGGACATCACCTGATGACACAGACCCACTCAGAATGTTCTAGCTCAAGCAGTTGCTGGGTCTGGGGCCTGGGGTCGATCTGGCTGGAAAAATTCAACTTGCCCCTGCAGATAATTCCAGCTTGCCGACGCTTCAATGGATTACCATAATTGAAATTGTAACGAGTTTTACAACACTTACAAGGGAGTGTGTTGTGCACTGATTAAAGACAAAAAGCCCGGTGCTTTGCTGTTGCGATGGGGAGCAGGACTTCTGCACCTTACCCCTCTGCTTTGTGGATTTGTATGTTTGTGTTGCATAGCCTGCTTGCTTCATGCCCAGGAGAATGGGTAGGCAATGATTGGCAGCTTGCATTGCTTGCCCTCAGCAGTTGTCGTAAATAAATTGCATGCAGCGCAGCAATAACGACGCAGAATGCTGCATGCACACATGCATTCACTTTAAGGCGTTCTGGTGTTGTCTTGAGCATGGCAGCTATTGGCCATGACTGGGGCTTCAGTCAATGAAGGGCTGGCTTTATTAATATATGCTTAGGGCGCAACCATGATTAAGGGGAAATACTGTGGTAGCAGATGCCGTCCAGAGGGGCAAGGGGAATGCAGAGGCAAACGTACACGTGTATGTGTGTGTATGAACGCACTTGCGAGCCATGTGCAACACTTCATGCAATCATCAAATAGAGTTTTTCCTTTCCAAGTATTCATGAATGTCGGCACTCATGTGCAGCAGAAAAGCATCCAATAGAGCCCAACCCGGTTGCTATGAAATGCCTGAATGACTTTGGAAGGCATACAAATGATGAAGGGGAAGACGCCAATATATGTGCAAGCATGCACTCACAAGCATGCAGGTGCAACCCGGTACGTACTGATCGGATTATTACACTGCTAACATTCATCCCAGTGTGCACCTTGTGCTTAGCTGTGCTTCTTGAGTTGCATGACTTTCTTAGCTTGTTTTTTCAGGTGGACCGAGCTGCACCCTGAAGGGGAACCTCTGCCTGCTATCTCTAGGTGAGAATAAGCGAGCACGAGCAAGGGGTTTTGGCTAGACAGGGGAAGTGGAATTGATCATGCTTTCTTTTTGGCAGCGTCCATCCCATGTACTTGACAACTTCGGTTCTGTGGATGTCATGGACAGGAAGCACAAACCTTATGCCCAGAAATTCTGGGCAGGGGCTTTGCCAAAATGTGCGACACATTTGCTTGCATGCTAGGTTCTAAGTTTTATCCTTGTTTGCGCAGAGCATGGCATGATCATGGAGGTTTCGATGATTGAGTTGTTTTGCCAGGATGCAAGTTCAAAAAGTTTTGTGGCAAAGACTGCTGTGTGTAGGGATGGCTCGTGCTCAAGTATATCAATATTCATGCGCAGGTGCTCAGGAAGCTTGTCAATTATATTTCCACACACAGAAAGTGTTTGTCCGTGCATTACTACCTGGCTGGTTCTATGCTTCTCCTTAATCAGCGTCCCTTCCCGCAAGCATACATTAAGCGTTGTCCAGTGTGCCTACTTCCTACCTTGCCCTGACACCCACCATCTACATCTAAACATATACAAATTCCCAGGCACCAAGCAGTGGCAGTGGGAAAGTCCATTTACATCATCCACCACCGTTCCACGCAAGATATCTCAGTGCTGGATGTATCGGACCCAACACATCCAAGGCTTTCCAAGGTGTGTCAGAACTCTACATTTGAGCTCCCTCTTGCCCTACAGGGGACTGACGTTTTATCTTTTAGCCGCGTCCATCAAGGATAGGTTCCCTGACTATCAAGCTAGCTGTTACATGTGAGGTGCCTCATGCCCTACAGGAGACTATCGTTTCATCCTGTAGCCGCGTGCATCAAGGAAAGGTTCCCTAACTAGCAAGCTAGCCGCTACATGCGAGGTACCTCTTGGCCCACAGGGGATTGGCGTTTCATCATTTAGCACCATTCAAGCCTTGTCCCTGTGTTTGCATCTCATGATAGAAAACGTGGCGCTTCAGCGCCCTTCTGCACTAAAAATGGTTTGCCTTTAATTTGCGTGTGCTGCCAGCGATCTGATACAATTGCAACTCCTCTGCGCAGCCCAATGTGGAAGACTTGAATTTGCATCCGACCATGAAATTGCACACCAAACCAAGGAGAGGCATGGGTCGGCTCCCAATTTAAGCACTTGTGCTATTAGTTATTGCCTGGAGGCAGCTATCCCCATTGAATTCAGCTCAATCTTCAAAGTAAAATGTATTGGCCGGAGCCATTCCCATTGAATTCAGCTTGAGTTTTAAAATGGAATGTGTTGGCCGGAGTGTGCACTACCATTGGTTTTCTGTTGAGTGCATTTCAGGAATTGGGGATTTGCCACCCAGGCTTGCCTTACGCTGCTTGTTGCTGTGAAAACCTTTACAAAATGACACTGGAATGCACCAGTGAATCCAAGGTTCAGGCTATTGCTCTCTCGGCTTGTCTCAAGCAGGTGCCTTCAAAAGGTGGTGCCCCCTCCACCATGGCATGCATGCCCTCACTACTGCAGGAACCTTACCAAAATTGTTTTGCGCACCCCAGGTCTAGGCCATTGTGCTCCCTTTTTATGACAAGCAGTTACCTGAGAAGGGTGATGTGCCCTCCGGCCGGGGTCTGCATGCCCTCACTGTTGTTGGGGTCTTACCAACATCGTTTTTACACCCAAGGCTCGGGCCATTGCGCCCTGTTCTAGTAACGAGCAGGTACCCTCAAAAGATGATGCGCTTCTCACTGTGGCCTGCATGCCCTCAATGTTGGATGCTTACCGTATTTTTTGTACCCAAGCCTTGGGCTGTTGCGCTTCCTTCTTTTGTCACGAGCAGGTTCCTGTGAAAGGTGATGTGCCCTCCAGCCGTGGCCTGCACTCCCTCACTGCTGTAGCCCCACACCCAAGTGCTTTGCCCACAAAGCTGTTCCTCTTTGGTGGTGCCCCTCAGCGCGGACCCATGGTGTGTGTGTGTGTGTGTGTGTGTGGGTGTGTGGGTGTGTGGGTGTGTGTGTGGGTGTAGGTGTGGGTGTGGGTGGGTGTGGGTGTGGGTGTAGTTGTGGGTGTGGGTGTAGTTGTGGGTGTGGGTGGGTGTGGGTGTGGGTGTGGGTGGGTGTGGGTGTGGGTGTGGGTGGGTGGGTGTGTGCGTGCGTGTGTGTGTGACACATGTTTAGGAGCATATCCATGCACAGGCCATGCCTTTCTTCAAAGAGTGGTCGCACATGATTATTGACCCTTAACCAGCTGAGCAAATATTCCAAATTGTATCATGTCGTTGGGTATGGTATTGGTAGCCACACTTATCATCTTCATTTAAAGGCTGGATGAGCTTCATTTTAGGGTGGGCTCGTTCTGTGTGTCAACGCCCTGTCCATTTATTTAAGCTCTATTCCAATTTTCAGCTACGAGATCATGTTTGCTTTGTTTCAAAGGGCTTTTGTGAACTTTATGTAAGCATGTTGTTCCACTGCCCAGAACAGAGCTTGATAAATCGTTTTGCATACTCGCAGAAACACTGGCTCGGTTTTGTTAAGGTGATTTGTAAAGCTATTGCACATATCAAGATGTTGATATGTGCGAGCTCATACCCACTGTCTTGCAATATGCAATGGCCTTTCTTTTCACCTTAAGTGCGCCGTACCTGGCTGCCCACATTTGTTGTTAGGCTACCACATTGTTTGTTGTCTGGTTGCCACTTTGTTGTCACATTGTTTGCTGTCAGGCTACCATTTTGTTTATTGTCAGACTACCACATCGCTTGTTGTCAGACTGCCGCATTGTTTGATGTCTGGCTGTTATGTTGTTTGTTGTCACATCATTTTTCGTTGGGCTGCCACATTATTTGTTTTCAGACTGCCACATCTTTTTTTGTCAGGCTGCCACGTTGTTTGTTGCCAGGCTGCCACATTGTTTGTTGTCACAAAGTTTGTTGCTGGCCTGGTTGCCTGTCTTGTGCTTCCCGTCGCGCAGGCAGTGCTGCATCTGTGAGCTTTGGATTACATCTCAAACATTCCACAACCAAGCTCATACTTTTTGTGCACTTCTCCACAACGCAGCCAAGCTGCACGCCTTTGCATAACCATTGCCAATGTCAGTTGGGATGTACCTTGCATCCAGAATGCTCATTGGAGGATGCTCCAATTTCAAAATGGAACATGCTCTGCATTTGAAGGTGCCCTGCTTTCTCTCATTCCAATCTTAAGTTGAAGAAGCCCCGCGTTCAGAATGCTGCTTTCGTTCATACTGCAATGCCTGCCATGAAAAGGAAGGAAGAAGCTGCATAGGCAGTGGAAACATAGTGCCATGATTTGTGAAATGCTGCCATATATTGTGTCAAATTGAAATGTGCCATTTGATTGAAGGTCTAAAGGGTTTCAAGAATTACCAGGTGTAACCCTTTTGTAAGCCCCTTGTGTATGACAAGGGCAGCTGCCTCCACGTGATTGTGTCATTTGCCTCTGTCATATACCCTCTTGCGCTTATACCTAATCCAAATGCCCTTGCCATCTCAGATGTCTGACCTCTATGCCCTTGACCTCCTGACCAACGAATGGACAAAGCTGTCTCCGTCTGGGGCCCAGCCACATGCCCGATGCGCTCATGGTGCAGCAGCTGCTCCTCTGGGACGACATTTGCTCGTGTTTGGAGGTGGGTCTGTTTGTAATGTGTGTGTGTACATTTGTATGTATGTGTATGTGTGTGTATGATGCTCATGGTGCAGTTGCTGCCCTCCGGAGTAGCACGTGCCCTTGTGACGGAAGGGGAGGTCCGTGATGCGTGCAGGACACCTTTTTTCTTTACTTGTGTTGTGAAATGACATGCAGGTGCAATATGTAAGACCAAGTTGCTTACCTGCGTGAGTTGCAGAGGAAAGATCCATGAGTGTGCTGGACACTACTTTTTCTCACCTGCTATTCAATGACATGCAGGTGCATTTTACAAGGACCAAGTTGCCGGCGGAGGAGGCTTGCAGGTGGGTCTTTGATCCTCGGATCTCCTTTCTGGCAGTGTTCAAGGATATTGTCCAAGAAGCAGTTTCTGGCTCTCTGCCATCACAGGTAGCTAGTGCCAGCTTTCATACTCTCATCAGGGTAACAGAATTGTTGCGCTTTCATATTGCAAGTCAAAACATGGCGTGGACTGCAGGTCTTGGATGACACGATCTGCTATGACACAGTCGACAACAAGTGGGTGCCTGTGGCCCAGGGGTCCGGTCCGCCTTTACCTGCTCGCAATGCTCACACTCTTGTGCCCATCGCAAAACATGAGAATAAATGGCTGCTGCATGGGGGTTGGGTTCCGTTTGTATCAACCTTCAATGACACCTATGTGGTTGAGCTCAAGGTGTGAGCACAGCAAAGGCAAGGAGACAGGATGGGACTGGTGAGGATAGTTGATGCAGTGCTGTATATATATATTCATATATATGTGTGTGCGTGTAAGTGTGTATATGTATTTACTAAGCGCATGATTGAAAGGAAGGATAAGTGAGCGTGCAGGAACTTAAAGTGCTTTTCAATCGCTGGCATACAGGCTCTTTGCTGTCTAGTATTTGTTTTTTATTGCTCTGCTGTTGAGTGTGTAGCTTTCCAGAAGAGACGCAAGGGAGTGTGTCATGCCAAATCAGTGCCGCCCTTGCATTTTACCAGTACTGAGCTTGTGTGGTGTGGCATGCCTTTAGGTGGGCTGGATATTTTTTTTCACAATTCAATTCTCCCTCTCCTGATCCAAATCTGTGTAAATTACCTTACCCGTCTTGCCATCCCAGCCTTGTGCCACTATGACGCTTGAAATTTGAATGTACCATTCCAGCTTTTAAGCATGCTGGTGCTCGCCTGCAGAATTTTTGACCTTAAGTTGCCACAATACGCGTATCAGACCCCGTGATACGCCAGTCCGTACCATCCGTACCATACCCGCATGGGTATGTGGCACGGTGAGCCAGGCAGGTGGGGCAGGCAGGGAGAAGGCCTCCAGGCCGACTGCCCCAAAGGGATTGTCTTTAAACATACATTTTCCATTCATGATCATTTACTGTTACATTTATATTATTACAATTATACATTTGTATTTAAGGGCTACGGGTTGGGCGAGACTATTTTATGCTGTAGCATCTGAGGCTCAGGCTAGATGCACCCAGCTGCTGCTGCTGTGCTATTAACTATGATGATGATGATGATGATGATGATGATATTGATGATGTTTGGTGGCACAGTCCCCAAGCATTGCTGTAGCAGGGCAGCAATGGCAGCAGCTCAAGCATGCAAGCAACGTTGCACATAAGCACAAATTACCTCCTCCGGAGGATGGATCCACGCAGTGAAGCATGCACTTAAGCAGGCAGAAGCTAATCTTGCCATTTCTCCCAATACAGCATCCACCCCAATGTTACAAGGCACATCCATGGATCAACATGTGGGACGCGAGGAATGGGCCTGGTCTGCTTCCCCTCAGGAACTACACCGCTGCTCTGAAACATGTGCAGTCATATTAAAAATCGAGCGGGCTTGCCCCAGACATCAATTCTCTGGCTCGCCATCAAAGCTTCAAAATATATTTTGAAAGTTATATAACTTGTACACGTGCACTCCAAATTTTTTTTCAAAATCAATCAAACTAGAGAGTTCATACTTGCAAACTGACACCTAATCAGCTTGTCAAGACAACACAAATGGCTAGCTGTCCTGTGCTTTGTGTGTGCTAAGGGCTCTTTATGCCAGAAGGTTTTCTTGGACTTGCAGCGCCTCTGACCAATACATCTCCTTCTCCTTTATTCGTGTATGGATTTCTCGGCTGTCCAAAAAAAGAAAAGAGCAGAACAGAAAAAACTTTGCAGGCAGTGAAAACACCCCCACTTCAATTAAGTAAGATAGGATACCTAGGGCAGAGGCACCATGAGAATAACAGAAAGCGCCTGATTTATCCAGAAATTTTCTATGAGAGGGGAAGTGAGGAAATAATCGTGCAAAACTTTTGAAGTTCACTTGAAGTTCACTTGAAGTTCTTTAAAGAAAACAAACAGGATTGCAGGAACAAAGGAACATGGCATGCTTTTCATCTGGGAGTCCTCCTTGGTCACACCTATTACATACAAATGTGTGCTCCTGCCAAAGTGACGTCTCGACTCTTAATGTGTGAGCATGTAAACGAAAGCGCGCTATGTTTCTCAGCATGCGCTTGCCTACATAAAGATGCAAATACCTAGGGACAGAAAAGGGCGCGCCATGAACAGACAAGGGTCTCAAAGGAAGAGCCATCCAGTGATGATGTTTAGCCAATTTGCTCATGTGTTCACCATGCTCTGCTAAGGCCTCAGCATTCCACACACCTTGCAGCCTTTTTCTCAGATCAACAACAACTCCCTCATGACTATAGCTACCCAGATTGAACACAATGAGTAAACATAACAAGTTTATAAGCGTACTGGACAGGATGAGCATGAAGCTTTAGAGCGAGCTTGATGGCTGTGTGAGTGCCAAGACCAATTTTTTTAAGAGGCTCCAGAGTGTGAGGGGTGTAGATGATCCTGCCCACACCAATAAAAAGGAATGGAGGGTGACTAGATCTGAGGCCTTTAAAAGGTTGCGACAGAGGTTACGGTGCAGCTGCTTTGAGGCCCCAGGCTGATTCTTGGGCCTGATGTCTTTGCAGTGTTTCACTTTCAACAAGATGGGGATGTTGTCCACTTTGCAAGCTGACCCAGTGCATGTGTTCTTTCATAAATTTTTCAATGGTTACAATGTTTACAATTGGGGGTGACCTTCAGCCAGATCGTCTGGCTAAACTGCTTGTGGCTGGTCTCAGCCAGCTCAAAAAAAGCCATAAGCTAAAATCTTTCGAGCTTCATTGTTTTTTGGTATGCCCAGAAGCATGTAGGGCCCTGGACATACCTGTGTGCCTCTTGAAATGCTGTTTTGTGGCACCCATAGCCCCCATATCAAGGAGAGGAGAGGGAAGGTTCACTGTATTATTATAACTGTACCTGCCTACGAGGGCAGCTTAGCTGAAGCACAAAAAGAGATGCCTGCAAGCAAACCAGAAAATAAACGAAAAGAACAAGTACGCAGGCAGAGGAAACTCTCCCTACATCAATTGAGGAAAAGGGGACACATTGGCTCAGAGGAGCCTTGATTCCCCTCCACCACGAGGCTTAAAAAAGAAAATCCTAATGGGGATCTGGAGGGTTTTTGGAAGCACCCGGCTCCATAACCTGGCTGCAAGGAGTATTTTTTGTTTTCAATAGCACGCCTTGTGGTAACAAGCTTGTTGGCATACATGACAGAATGGGCGTGAAGTACTAACCAAACCAGGCCTAAGCTTGGAGCTAAAAAGATAAGCTTAAAGTCTAAAACTGTTTTTATGTTGCTCCAAAAAAAGATATGTATAGAAAGCGTAGAAGTTGATCTAACTGCTTCTCGAATAACCATGCCACATTCATGTTCAGCTCCATGCTTGCCAAAGAAAAGAAAAGAAAAGAAAAACTACGTAGGCAGAGGAAACTCTTCCTACATCAATTAAGGAAAAGGAGACACATTGGCTCAAAAGAGCCGTGAGTCCCCTCCACCACGAAGCTACAAAAAGAAGACTCTAATGGGGATCTGGAGGGTTATTGGAAGCACCCGGCTCCATAACCAGGCTGCAAGAAGTACTCTTGTTTTCAATAGCACGCCTAGTGGTAACAAGCTTGTTGGCATACATGACAGAATGGGCATGAAGTTTGCGAGCAAGTTTATTGGCGCGTTGGTCAAGTCCCAGTTGTTTAAACTGGTTAAGGGTGTGCTCAGTGTAGCAGGTCCCACCAACACCCAAAAGGATGTTGTGGAGAGTCACAACTTTTACATTAAAGAGTTTGCAGAGGTCTGCATGCTGCCGCTGTGCCGCCTCCAACTGTTGTCCAGGCCTCGTGTTTCCACAGTACTTGATTTCAATCAAGTGCACATGCCGCTGGTTTACATTCAGTTGGTGGGGTTACCTCACACGGTTGGCTGTTGTGGCCCTCAGTGTGGGGTTGTGTCTGCTGCGTAACGCATGATAGTGTGAGCAGGAGGTAGAAGGAGAAGAAGTGGGTTTGGCTTTATAGGGAGTAATCAGTATAGCATCAGGACGGCTGGAGGTGAGTCTAGATCTCTTAGAAAAAATTCTTGGAAAGAGGTAAGGGGGTATAATTCTGTTTGATGCATGTGCAGGGATTTGAAGGTTGTGCTGCGCCAACCTATCACCACTCCCTATGTCCATGTTAACCAAGCCTGCTCCCCACGGGCTTTTGCTAAGAGCTTTGATGATCATTCTTCCAGCAACATTGTGGCGTTCAGTTTTCATGCTGGAGATAATATGATTTTGACAGCCTGAAAGCATGTGGAGTGCGCTGTCTAATTGATGACAGCCTGTGAGAGGGCAAAGTGGGTTAGTGGACCTTTTGAAGCGAACCGCATGTTTTTGGTTATAGAGGGTGCCAGTGCGATATTGTAGGATGGTGCGCTTCATGGGTGTGGATATACAGGACATGTTCCCTAAGGCATTGCTGATTTTCTTATCTACATGTGGTAACAAACTCTGATAATATGAGTAGTAGCCTGTTTTGGGGTTGGCATATCCAAGTCTGTGTTTTGTATGCATATGAGACTTGAGAGCATTTTGAAGATTGGGGAGGTAGGTGATTTTAGGATTGGGTGTACGAGCTGTGGATGTGCCAGCATTGTGTTCTTTTTTTTCCTCTTTGGCTAACCAAAATATATGAGAAAAAGGATTTCCGCCGGGGCCTGCGCTAGGGATCCCGGTATCAGCCACATTATTATTGGCTTGGCTTGCTTGATATTTTGCAATAGCATCTGCACATTCGTTACCAGCAATGCCAGCATGAGATTTTACTTTGTAGAAACGAATATTTGTTAGTGAGTTGCTAATGAGGGTAGATATGGTTTTTAGGACATCCCCTTGAATATGTTGTTTGTGCTTCTCTGGGTAAATAAGTTGTTTACGTATTTGATGAAGAGAGGTGAGACTGTCTGAAGCAATGTGTGAATAAGAGTGTGTGATGGCAGCAGCAATTGCTGCTAATTCAGCTCGACATATGGTGTTGGTAATTCCAGCACCGTTGGGCTCGACAAAACTTCTGCTATCGGTGAGAGGACAATAGACTCCTGCTCCAATTTCTTGTTTGCCATTCTGGATTTGACAACTACCATCAGTGTAAGCCCATGTCCTCCAGTCAGGGACTTTGAGCTCGAGGGTTGGACCAGATTGGTTAGGTACAAAAATTCTTCCTGATTACCTACGTGTGGAGAGGTAAGATGTCTAGATATTTGTTGTTTGTCAGAGGGGAGGCGTTGGCATTTATTGAATCCAGGCATATCAGCATGCATTGTATTGAGAGTAGAATGGTTGCCTATACTGCGCAGCTTCCAGTTAACTTCTGGTACAGCCGAAGCCAGGTCTTGTAGCCAAGCTGGGTTATGATTGTTTAAATGAATCCTTGCAGCTGTGTTCCATACTGCAATAATTTGTAGGTCCCAGGTGTGCTGAGAAAGGGGTATTTCCTGGTTGATGGAGGATTGTGGATCGTTGTAGCAAAGGTTGGTACGAGCGATGGTTCCAAGTTCACAACAGAGATGTGGATAGGCAGTGATGAGTTTGGAATAGGGGTTTGTTACCATGTGTTGTCCCCATACAGGGAGGAACATGAAAGTAGCAGTGGCCTCTGTGTTGAGAATGGTTGAGTAGATAGCATGGCGTAAGGCCTGAGTCATAGCTTCCTCGGTGTAAATGGGATGGCAGACAGAAAAACCGGAATATCTGGATGAGAGGGAGTTATGGTGGGCACCAAAGAGAGTGCCTCGGGGGTCAGTGCTCCAGTAATGTTGGTATTGTGGGTTGTAATCCAGCGGGGAGGCCATTTTTTCTTGAGTTACCAGGGCCCATTCTTTAAGGGCAGCGTGGATGGGGGTTGGCAGGGCCCGCGAAAAGGAGTCTTTAATCTTTTTACTAGCGTACTTGTTTTCTAGCATAGTCTTGCGAGCAAGGAGCCCCTGCAGCTCAGATGCAAAGCTAGTAGGAGCAGGTGTTATGGCTTCATGCAAGCCTGCAAGCTTGGCCCGATAGAAAGCCTTGTAAAGGATTTGAAATCGGCTAGGGGTTATCACCCCAACACATTTACCTTGTGTGTTGTAAACGCATGCCATGTATGCTTTGTAAATTTCCGGGAGGAGAAGGGGAGGTGGAGCACGAGAGTTGAGGCTTTGTGATTCAGTGTCTAGTGATGTTAGATTGGGGTTTTGTTTTACTTTGTACTTGACAAGGTCAATGTCATGCAGCCAAAATTCACTGCAACCAGTGGGTTTAATGTCTACTTATGGGTTGGTTGCCATGACAGCAATGAATTACCATGTTCAGCAGAAAGAGGTGTGACAGACGTATGCGTAGCCCCCGTATCAAGCCACCCTTACCTGTATCCGTACCTGTACCCCTGTGCTGTGCAATCATGAAATATACGTAGGCAGTGAAAACGCTCCCTACGTTAATTGACAAGACTTAGGGCCTTTCCCTTGTTCATTGTTTTGTTGTATTATCAATGTTTCAAAACACGAAGGAAGGGATTAAAACGAATACTCTGAGAGCGTACTACAGAAGCAAAAAAAGAGAGAAAAAAAGAATGTGCAAGCCAAGTCCAGGTGCGCGCATTAGCAAAGGAACTGCCAAGCTAACAGACAATTAAAGCAGGGAAAATACTCCATCCATGCTCATCTCTGTCAGGACTTTGTGGTAGAGGGGTCATGCAGTCTTAGAACCAAATGTGGCTCGTTCCTTTCGATGTGGGGAGTCTTCCACTCCCGGCGTAGTTTTTCTTTCCTTTCACGAAGATGGAGGAAACAAAATAACATTGGTTTGAGCTGTGAGTCTCTGTCACCATGACCTGAAAGATGGATACATGTTACAATGCATCCATAGGGACTTGACCTTCAGCTGGGGTAGTGTGGCGCCAGCAGGCTGCGCACTTGCTTTGTTGTACAAGAAAGCACTGTGTCTGATAAATCTCCTTTTGCAAAGAACAAAAGAGGGACGTCATGAGAACCAACTTGGAAATGGTGGAAAGCGCCTGACTCATCTAGGGTCCAACCAGAAAGCTTAAGCTGTAAGGTTAGCCAAAAAACGGGACGTTACACTTTTACTTGCTTTAATTTTCGTAAGTCCATCAGGCCCCCCCAAACCCATTCCCTAAGTGGCGTACTTTTGCGGATTCGAGCCCACAAAACGAGCAAACAACAACTGTATACTTTTTTGTTCTAGCATTTGTTGAAGCTTCAACTTGAATTTGTATCTCCCGTACACAATCCTCCAACATGCAAGTCCAAGTCTCCTCTCCTGCTTGCAAGCCTCTTTACCAGCATCCTAAAGTGGGCTTGAAGCTCCAATCAGCAACAAGAGTATGCAGGGCATCCACTAAAGAGGCAACAAAACCTGCAGGTGCGTTCAGATTCATAGCATCACTTCAGCATGTTGATGAATGTACTGTTTCAAGTTAATGAAGCCTCCCAATCATACAAGTTACTCTATAACCTGTCATTCGCACCAACAACAAAGTGGTACCTTGCTGAAGTAACGCATCTGCGTTGAACTGATCAGCGAAAATGACTAGAGATTGAAGTGGGACTGAGGTCTTGTCATCTTAATAGATGTTACCTGAGCGAGCATGCAAGAATTCTGCTGCACGCGCGCACACACACACACACACACACACGCACACGCACACGCGCACACACACACACACACACACACACACACACACACACACACACACACACACACAGACACACACACACATGCACACACAATGCGAGAACCTGAGCAAACATGATTTTTGAAATGATTATGAGCAACCATGATTTTTGATTCTTGGTACACCCTAATGAGCCTGTGACGCACACACGCACATACACACACATACACGCACAGATGCGTGCATTGAGCTACTGAGGAGAGGAGCAAAGACGCCAGGAGAGATCCCGGCCCACACCCTCTTGAAATCTATAATTGAGCTTGAGAAAGCGAAGCTGCCGGTGGGTGGGGTGCAAAGCTTCTTCTGTGGATATGCATGTGGTTAGGTGAGCAAAAAATGCACCCTGTCAAGGTACTTGCTCAACACGGCTTTGTTGGTTTCCCATGTCGCTATTAGTGTGTTTCATTGCTGGCCCAAGGTTGTAGACCATGTAGTACAGTAAATTTAAACCCTCCACTCTTCTGGAGGCTGCTGGAGGCGTCCCTCCAATCCTTTGTTGACTGCTTACTCTTCAGCCGCTACATTGGGTGCTAGTTTTGACTCGTGGCCGCTACATTGGATGCTAGTTTTGGCTTGTGACTGCTACATTGGATGCTAGTTTTGACTTGTGGCCGCAGCATGCTTGGCCGCTATATGCATGCTTGTGGTCGTTGCATTGGGTGCTAGTCTGACTTGTGGCTATGCACAGGTGGTTTTCCTGTTGCCAGAAACATGAAACATGAACCCACAGCAAAAGGCTGTGAGTGTTGCAGCCACTCCTCTCATGCGGCACGTGCATGAATGTTGCAGCCATTCCTCTCTTATAGCACATGCATGAATGTTGCAGCCATTCCTCTCTTATAGCACATGCATGAATCTTGCAGCCTGACCTCTCTTGGCACATGCATGAATCTTGCAGCTGTTCCTCCCTTAGCACATGCATGGAAACTGCAGCCTCTCTTACGGCACATGCCTGCCTGCATTGCTAAACATAAAAAGTGCAAGTCCATGCTGAACAATGTAGAAGTCTCTGCTGGACGACAACCAGCGTGCATGAAGAAAAGACCTGAAAGTCAGCACTGTCACTAACAACGAGGAGTCTGCATTGCTCCTCGCCCATCGGTTGGAGTGAATTTGGCATATATGTGCCGGGCAACGCATTGCACATGATCATGTGCTGAGATTACACATGCATGGGATATTGTTTTGGAGGATGTGGGGAGCATCATAACAGGCCCTTTCCGTGGCACTTCTGCTTTGACTTATGCTTTGTGCTTTCACAAACAAACTGCCGCTTGAGGAAAACACATTGACTTGTGCTTCGTGATCTCACCAAACTCAACTGCCACTTGAGGGAAATGCTTTCTCCAAAACTGCGATGGTGAATGAAAAATGCAGCGGCAAAGGCGACAGAGCATCTTGGTTGCTCTGGGGCTTGGCAAGCCTGCAAGGTCAGGTGCAAACCTGCAGGTCAGGTCACAAGAGCAGGAGCATGACAAAGGAACGGCAGCTCCTCAGTTTCAATCATTTCCGCTGCTGAATCCTAGGGCCATCGTCTTGAAGTGATCATTGTCTCGAAGTGCATCATTTGTGCTATCCAATGCGTGATATAAAAGCCATGCCCTGAAGGAAGGCAAATAAACTCACTCTGTAAGTGACGTCAATGAGCCTTGGTATGGCCAGGCCCACAGACATGCTGACACACACACACATACACATACACACACGCACACACACACACACACACACAACACACACAACACACACACTGGCACACACACACACACACACACACACACACAAGACAAGTGGATGCATGCTCTTGCAGGCAGACCCCTCATGGCAGAGTACTTTAACAGCTCCTGGCACTAGGTGGCGACTCATCTACACCGCAGGTATGGAAGATACACGCTGCCTGATTCATGTGGTGAAAGTGTGCTTGCACGTGCGTACACACACACACATACACACAAGCAGTGCTTGTCAAGCACACACACACACATACACACACACAGAGCAGATAGCACAGCAACCTACGGCAGGACAGGGGTTCAGAAAGTGCAGTTGAGAATTGTGTGTGAGCTGTGCTCTTAAAAAGACTGTTGCTGCATATGGAACTGGAGCACAGCATCTGGAGCCTGGCACCCTGTGGGTAGTCTGATCATAGGATCCAGGGCGTGCTCTGCTTGTGATGCATCGTGGATGGCATGGCGCCTTGAGCCAGGCATCTCAAGCCCTTATGACCCGCCTGAGGTCCTTAAGCAATGAAGACTTGCTCGCATGCTCCCTCTCAGCAGCTGTTGCCTGTGCCATGTCATGGCTCACAGTACCAAGCCCTGCAGATAAGAAGCCAATTAGCAGGCAGGCAACCTCTGTTGGTGGTCCCTCGCACAGGCTGTGCGCCTGGGGCATGGCAATTTGGATGATAAGCATAAGCAATCACACATTAAGCATACAGAGGTGTGGTCAAAGAAGAGCTGCTGAGGCTCAAGCTGACTTACTGTTGTTTGTTCAGGGTCTAAGGGCATGCAGATTACATCAAATGTATACCAATGTCATTTGTGTAGGATCTAGGGACGCGCAAACTGCATCAAGTGGGGATCAATGTCATGTGCAGGATCTGAGGATGTGCAGACTGCATCAAGTGTGGATCAATGTCGTGTAAGATCTGAGGATGTGCAGACTGCATCAAGTGGGGATCAATATCACGTGTGTAGGATCTGAGGACACACAGGCTGCATCAAGTGGGGATCAATGTCATGTGTATAGGATCTGAGGACACGCAGGCTGCATCAAGTGGGAATCAATGTGTTTGTGCAGGGTCCAAGGATGTGCATGCGGCATCATGGGGGGGATGTGGCACTGTCATCAGGGCAGGACCCCAAGACACGCTGACTGCATCAATAGGGAGCAAGGCAGAGTCATTTGTGCAGATTCTGATGAGCTGCAGACAGCAGCAAAGGGGAATGGTGGCCAAGCTAACCCACATTGATGCCGAATCATGTGTGCTGCTCAGATTCTGCAGGATGCAAGGACGTTATAAGGCGTCAAAGCGTGATCGTGGCGGAGCTGGCCCACATTGATGCATACTCGCTTGTGTTGCATGGATTCTGCAGGGTCTAAGGATGTGCAGACGGCATCCAAGGGTGATCGCGGCAAGGCTGGCCAGTTCTTCCCGCTGAATGCTGTGCAGAAGTTTGAGGATGGCATCTTTGAGAACGGCGTGTTCCTAGGTGAGCCAGGGTGGTGCAAAGATCACAGAAAAAAATGAGGCTTTTAGTCGGAACGCCAGACTGCTAGCTGGTGGTCTGCAAAGGGGACCACACAGGCCAGGGCCTAATTTGATGAATATGGATGACACTGTCTCATACAATTCTAACGTTACTGCAATTTCGAGTCGTTGTGAGCATTTCACAACATGTCAGAATGGTATTACAGGGATGGACGGCACTATCCAGCATGTTACAGGCCAGCAAAATGATTTACCGTGGAGCGCTTGTGCATGCTTTTCACGGCTGGGCAGGGATTTAACTTTTCAGCACTCCTTTTGCAAAGGTGGCTGCTCTGCCAAGTCAAGGGATAGCTGCTTTGCATAAGTAGGAACTTTGGTTTGGTTAATTTTCGCTCGCTAGGCCTTAATAGGGCAAGCTGCTTTCCTTGGATCCTCTGTATTAATACTGAAACGGGCGGTACACATCTACGCTCACTCAAACAAGCTGCTTTGCCTTGCCTGGCTGCTTGCCTTTTGTTGACCCTACATTGGCCACTCTTTTAGACATGCTTGGTGGCAATCTTTTGCATTCGCGCTGTTGCAAGCTGCTTTGCCTTGTTTGGCCACATGCTACCTGATGGCCTTGAAATGGCTGGTGTTAAGTGATGGGAGAGCTGAGATCCTTTAACTCTTACTACTGCTGGCTTGGTCAGCCAAGTCTTGATTGAGTAATACAAAGCCATGTTTGCTGCGCCAGGTCATTGGCTTGTGTATGCAGGGCCTGTGTCTAGCCTTGCATCTAATGGTTAATCGATTATTGGCAGCATATCAACCAACCAATCAAGCTTTTGCTTTTGTAAATGCAGGGTCTGTGGCTAGCCTTGCACAAAGCTGACCAAGAGGTACTCAAGCTTTGCTTTCAAGTAGCAATCAAGCATTGATCACATTATTTGGTCGCGGCTGCAGGGCCTGTGGCTAGCCTTACCTTCAAGGGACCCTTCACCATGTCTGGGGTGAGAAGCGAGATGCTGATTGGGGCAAAGTTGGTTATTGTGTTTACTCCTTGGGTTTATGTTGAAGGAGAATTTGACCATGTCTGAGGTGGGAGCGAATTGTTGATGGGGTCATTGTTATTTTCAGTGGTTGTTTTCTAGCCTTACATTCAAGGGGCCCTTAAGGATGTCTTGTGTTGGAAGCGAGATCTTACTGGGGCATGATTGAGCATTCTGATTAACTTTACAGCCTTGACTTCTTAGGGCCTTCACCATGTTTACAGTGAAAGACAGACTGTTGATGGGGGCATATCTAATTATGCATATCTAATTATGTAATGATTGCTTTTTTGCCTTAAATCCAAGAGGGCCTTCACCATGTTTACAGTGAAAGACAGACGGTTGATGGGGGCATATCTAATTAGATATTGATTGATTGCTTTTCTGCCTTTAGCCCAAGAAATCCTTCACCATGCCTTGGGCGTGGAGCGGGATTGTCTTCCTGTTACTTAAAAGGTTCTTGGTGATGAAGAAGGAGGTGTCAAACATAAGCTCAGCTGGGCTTCCACTTATGGACCATCCATGCCGTTCTGCACACGTTTCCTGTGCTCCTTTCCCTTCCTCTGGACCATCCAAACGTCTCTGCACAAGTCTGCCTGTTCTCAGCTTTTGTCCGCACTTTGCATTTTGTGTCTTTGGATGCAGAAGCGCCTCACCTTTGATGTTGATACGATGTGCATTGGGCTCGGGCCCTTACGACTGCCCATTCCCCTCAAAGAGTCCAAGCCCATTGAGCAGAGAGACCCCAAGTAAGTGAGCTGCCTGCTTGTGTACGGATGCGATTACAATTAATCTTATATAAAAACACATGTAAGTCCCTGAAATCAAACACCCGTTCCACTTGATGCAAGAAGCATGATGCGCATGAAAACCATGGCCCCTGTTTTTTGTATCCTGCACACAGGGAGCAGAAGGGGCTACCTTTTTTCCTGTATGCGTACTTGGATGAGGACATTATTGGTGAGTGGCACTGGTGTGCGCAGAAAGTGAGGTGGATGGCTTTTTGTGGGCGCCCACATCCCGCCTTATTGCATGGTGCACACATCGATAACAAGTTGAGATGATGTCTACAATGGAACACAGCCCTCACACTGAAGTGACGCCCTCGTCAGGCACTCGTGCTGCAGCATACTAGCACAAGCTTACCGTACATGGCTTCAGTCTGCCTCATGTAACATTTCGATGTGCAATTACCTGGGAGTTTCTAGCCCTGGTGGATGTCCTCATTGCCAGTATGCCCTGGTGGATGTCCTCGTTGCCAGCATGCAATTGCCCCACCCCAGAGTCCCACGTTGTCTCACTACAAAAACTAATGTTCCCAGTGCTAAAGCCCCAGCGTGCCTTACTAGAAAGAGATGTTCTCACTGTCAGTATGCCATTGCCCCACGTTTGCGTCCTGGTGTGCCTTCACTGTACAAACTTGCACCGCAGAGAGGTTTGAGCAGCACCTGTGTGAGGCATCCCCGAAATTACTGTCTGATTCTTGAAGTCCCTCCAACACATCATGCCTTTTTTTTGCCATCTGGCCAGCTTCTGCTGCTCAGATGGGTCTTAGTTGTCGTCTTGCCTGTGTGGGATGATCAAATGAAACAAATACTGCACTCAACCTTGCCTTCTGCTCTAGCATATGCGCTCCTGCAGCAGGATGCACTGCTGGGGGGGGGGCACGGTTTTTTTGGTTTGCGTGCACGCGCACACACACACGCACACACGCACACACATACACACACATACACACACATACACACAAACACATACACACTCAAACACACACGTACACACACAAACACACATATACACACACAAACACATACACACACGTGCACTTGCAGTGGGAAGGGGCCGCAGTGGAGGGCTTGCCTTGTGGCAGAAAGCAGATGCAGAATGGTTAGCACAAGCAGGCGTCCTGCAGGTGTACAAGTAGGCAAATAAAGGCACGAAGGGCTGATTGGTTTTCACCAGTGCATTTTCGTCTATGGGCTTCTGCTTTTAAGTGTTCGCTGCCAGTTCACTTTGGAGTAGTGTGTAGTACAGTTCGCTCAACACACACGACGCAGTTGTATACGCAGTCTGAATGTCCCTGACCAAGCTCGGGTGGGTTTCCTCAGCAGGTACAGGTTTGGAAAGAAACTACGTTGGCAGTGGGGACATTCCTTACATCAATCAAGGGCGACGTGCATGGAAAATTCATTGCCAATGGCATCAGTAAGAATTTCCGACTGCTCTGTAGAATGCAGGGGAGAAAGTGTACAGATCTGGAAGTGGGTATGTAGCATATTTTCAGCAAGTAAAAGGCAGGACTGTGTGCTGCAAGTGGGTATGCTTGACATCGTGAGTGTTGGTGATCAGCTGGTTGAGCTACTTCGGATTTGTGGGAGATGCTGCTGGGGAAGAGGTGAATAGCACGCTCCTGTGTGAAATATTTACTGTTGTGATGTTTGTAGCTGCTCAAGCATTGGAAAGTTCTTTGCTGTGAAGACTGATGAGCATGCGTTGAGGAATATTGACTAATCAGCGCTGGCAACTTGGACAAAGTGTACAAGAGGTGTTTATACTTTCAGGGTTGAGAGAGTACTGGTCTGCTTGCAATACGAACATTTGCTGGAGTTGTAGGATAAAATGACATGATCCATACTCTTTGACTTATGAGATACATGATCAAGATCAAGAAAGGGGTTTGCAAAAAATGGTTGAGCTCTGCAAATAAATTACAGGTCACAGAAAAAGACGAAAGGCCTGAGTCAAAACCTGCCCTGACATCTACCCTTTTCCCACTCTAGAAGCTGCAACTGCCCAGCATGCCAGCAATGCAACTAGGCTCAAAGCCTGCAGCTCAAAGAATTCAAACAGGGAAAACAATTCAACCTTGCACAACAGCTTAATTGGTGTAAAAGCACACAAAAAGGCCATCAGTCAAAACGCATGACTGCTAGACTAACGTAAGAACTTCTTGAAGGAAAGCATCAATAAGGAATTTCAGAAAGTAATATTAGATCAGGCGTAATTGCAGAAGTAGTAGTTCAGGCGTGATTGCCGCACAGAACATGAAGAGAATCAATGAGTTGCAGTTGTAGCAATAAAAAGAGGAATGTGGTTGTTGTAGCACATACACTTTGAATGGTTTCTGAGACAATGCAGCAAATGAAGATCGAGACTGAATCTGCCAGGACCAACCAACCGCATACAAAGAGGAGGTGGGCAACATTTCATAGTTTTGGCAAAGTAAAAGAAGAAGCACATTGACCGCCATGCTGTGCGAACAAGCATCAGGGAGACCAAAAAAATGTGAGGCAGAGAAATAGATCAGGGAAGGGGGAGCGCACACACAATGAGAGGATCAATTGTACCAAACATGGATAGCACTAGCCTTGCATTAGACTGATAGCGATGTAACCTTAGCTTACCGCCGGGCGGCCCTTAATTGGTGTGGCAGGCAATATTTATAATCACTAGCCATGATGGCTACACTATTAGACCTGAAGTGTAAAAGTCTATGCTGGGCTACAGCCAGCGTGCATTGAGGAAAGACCCAGCAGTCAGTGCTGACACTAACAGTGAGTCCCACCAACTAGAAGCACAGCTAGGAGCAACTAAACTAATTCGAATCAGGCGGATTGTCGGGCATCCTTCCAGGCTTGCGTCTCGCCCTCCTGTAAGGAAAGAAAATGAAAAAGGAAAGGGCTACATAGCTGTACCTGCCTAAAAGGGCAGCTTAGCTGAAGCATAAAAAGAGGTGCCTGCAACCAAACCAGACCTTAGCTTGAAACTGGTGAAAAAGAAAAGCTTGAAGTCTAAAACTGTTTTTGTGTCCTCCTGTAAGTAGCCCATCTGATAGCCTCTCCCCCTCCCCCTCTCCCACAGTTTGATAGATGGGTTTACATGGGTTTATGTTGGTAATCAACAGCCTGAATCTCTAGCTGGTCGGTTGCTGGTGAAGCATTCTCAACCAGCTTTCACAAGTTAAACAACAAGTAAATAAGACAAGTTTCTGCAAGTGTTTGTGTCTAGCACCCACTAGAGAATATTAGGGATATGAGCAAGAAAAAAGTTTGCTATATTGGATGGCATGTTCGATGTTGATAAATTTTTTGTTAAGGCCGCCTCACAGGCTGCCTTCACAGGCGGCCTTCACAGCATGATAGTTGAGTTTGGTTGGAAAAACGTGTCAGGTATGGGGCACAGGTTTTATGCATGCAGGCAACAAATTCTTTAATGCTCTGCAACTTCGCATTTAAACTACGAGGAGTCCTTGAAAGCTTCCTTGGGTGTGAAGCGTGCAACCACTACCTGGGCTGTTTTTAAGGGAATGTGGGCACCAACCACTGCAGTATTATTGGTTCAGAGCTGCAGTCAAGCTGTAAACCAGCATGCTTGGTACGAAAAGTAGTGCTTTATGCTGTGTTGTGCAAGCTGATTTCAAATTGAATTCACAATCTAACTTTCAAGTTGAAGTTACAAAGAAACTTTCTTTGAAAGAAAAGAAAAGACTACGCAAGCCAGGTCCAGCTGCGTGCATTAAGGAAAGGTCCCCTAACCAGCAAGCTAGCTAGGGCCTCACTGAGGAGGTTCACAGGCCCAGCCTAAACCAAGCTACAAACCGAAGTTACAATCAAGTATTGTGAAGACACGAGGCCTGGACAACAGTTGGAGGCGGCACAGCGGCAGCATGCAGACCTCTGCAAACTCATTAATGTAAAAGTTAACTCTCCACACCATCTTTTTGGGTATTGGTGGGACCTGCTACACTGAGCACACCCTTTACCAGTTTTAACAGCTGAATCTTGACCACCAGCGCGCCAATAAACTTGCTCGCAAACTTCATGCTCGTTCTGTTATGTATGCCAACAAGCTTGTTACCGCTGGGCGTGCTATTGAAAACAAAAATACTCCTCACAGGTTATGGACCTGGGTGCTTCCAATAACCCTCCAGATCCCCATTATAATCTCCTTTTTGCAGTCTACGTGGTGGAGGGGGAAGACTAGGTTTCATGCCGCGGCTGATTAGGCACGGTCTCCCCAACTGGCAGGTTTTAAACCTCAGCGCTACAGAAAGAGGAAACCAAGTTTCAAACCTGCCGGTTGGGGAGAACCTGTGCAGGGAGCATCCAAAAAACACCTGATTTTGGGCCTCAGATAGCCCCCTATGGTAAGTTTCTGGCAGCACGTGGCTCCAGGGTGGTTCAGATTGAAGACAAAGGAAAACAAAATTTGCAACTAAGAAAAGCTTTAAGTACAGGTATTGAATGAGGGAAGCAGACAGCATAACAGTCAATGTAGTTCAAGGATGGCATACATAGATACTGTTGGAAGAGGGACCTTCAGAGGGAGTAGCTTGCTTGCAGCAGCACAAGGGGGTGTGAGAATCCAACTCGTCCTGCTCATCGTGAAAGTGTCATGAGCATCTAAGTGCAAGTCCCAAGTCCAAGTACAACAACAATGGGCATCACACAAGTTGCAATGGAGGCTATAGTCAGCATTCCAGACATACCCCGTACAGAGCAGCCTTCAGCACTACAGGCACATTCGCACCAAGAATGCATTGCAAGAAGCTGCTCTTTGGCACACAAACTCAACCCAGTGCAGCACAGCATGCACACTGCTGCGCGCAGACCTGTGCACTACCTACATACAAGCACGAATGCTTTGAATTGCTCCAGGTTGTCAGAACCAGGTTGCCCCCAGTGCTCAGTCTTCCCTTAATAAATGCCGCAAGTAGCACAGACTACATTTTAAGCCCCAGTGAAGTGCAGCACAGTCACCGGAAACAAATAGTGGAAAAGAAAAGTCTACGCTGCAGCACAGTCACCAGAAACAAGTAGTGGTACAATGTAACGTATGACCGGGTCCATGCCCAATTCAGCATAGCCCCCATCCAAACATGAAGAATGCGTCCGTGTAAAACAAAAACACGTGAAGAACACATCATCAGGGCTGGGCAATTCCGTATAAGTATGCCGTATGTATCAGCTTCTTGGCAGGGAAATTACAATACAAATGGCTTGTATGCATGGATTGGCCAACGCTTCTCATCATCAAGTCAAGCCTCCCCTCGGTACTGGAGCCAAGCCCAGTATAGCGTGGCCCCCAGCACCAGCTCCAGCACCAGACGCCCCAAAGCTTCTGCCTGCTGCTGCTGTTTGGAGCGCCGCTTATTCTTGTTGCTCACGAGATCTGAGAAACGGAGGAAAGGAAAGGAAAAGGTTGCACAGCCGTGCCTATCTATGAGGATGGCTTGGCTGAAGCAAAACAGGTGCCAGCAACCAAATCAGTCCAATCTGGAAAGGGGAAAAAAAGGGTTGCACGGCCGTGCCTACCTATTAGGGCGGCTTGGCTGAAGCAAAACAGGTGCCAGCAACCAAATCAGTCCAATTTGGAAAGGGAAGGGTTACACAGCCGTGCCCTCCTAAGAGGACAGCTTGGCTGAAGCAAAACAGGTGCCAGCAACTGAATCAGTCCAATCTGAAAAGGAAAAGACAGGGTTACATCGCTGTGCCCACCTACGAGGGCAGTTCAGCTAAAGCCCCAGAATGCATAGAACCTAGCCAGACCGCTAGCTTGGCCTGAGAACCGCCAGCGTCTTGCTCCGATGCCCACACCACAACTGGGCCTGCCTATGAGGGCAGTTCAGCTGAAGCAAGAACTGCCTTTGACCTCGCCAAACCTGAGAAACGAAGGGTGTCCCCGCCTGCGTCTTGCTCCAATGCCCACATCACGCCCTTGACATGGCCTGCCCCTACAACGCCCACAACCTGTGGAAGCACAAAGTGGTGTGTGTGTGTGTGTGTGTGTGTGTGTGTGTGTGTGTGTGTGTGTGTGTGTGTGTGTGTGTGTGTGTGTGCGCGCGCGCGCGGATGCGCATGTTGACCAGCACCTGAGATGGATGAGGAAAAAAGCAACAGCATCAAGACAGCCGTATTAAAGACTTGCAAGAAGAGGAGCAGGGCAGCTACCATGGCACATGTCAAGAGCATGGAGAAAAGTAGGCCCACCAAGAGTGCGCAAAACTTGGGAAAAGTAATAAAGAGCTCTTTATGCTGTGGTCTTTTGTGGTCTACTTGTTTCTTCATGCCACGCCCCTTCATTGCATCTCTGCCATTCCACAACTTCTGCGCTCTTTCATTCCACGCCCTTCAAACCATGCCCTTCAATCGCATCTCTGCCATTGCTAGCACCACCATCCAGAAAGTAAATAAAGATAAGTAGTAACTGATAAAGGAATTTAATTGGATCAGCTTCCATGGTAGCTATGGGATAACAATGCACAGCAAAGCCTACAGAAAGAAAAGACAAAAAAATTAAAAAGAAATCATGTTAACCATGGGATAACAATGCACAGCAAGGCCTACAGAAAGGAAAGACAAGAAAAAATAAGAAAAGAAAGCATGTCCACCACAGAGTTACAATGCACAGCAAGGCCTACAACTGAACATACCTCTGTATAGAAGTTGAGCTAATGTTATCATTAACAACTGTATGCGTACTTAAATACATGCTCCAAGGATCGCAGACACAAGCGCCCCTGGCCCCTCCAGCCCACACCTGGCGTGTGCTGTTGACAGCGCCTTGGAGTGTCTGAGGAGGGACCAGCTCTGATTTAGTCAGGGAGGTCTTGCTGAGAATTGACCAGTGCATGAAAGTGAGGCACAGCAGTCGATGCTGGTGGACCTGCACGAGCCCCTTTGGATCTGTGCAAACACATGCAACACAAGAGAGTCCCCTCCCTCCATCTATCAATCAACCAACCAATCTTTCTATCTATCCATTCATACATCCATAAATCAATCTTTCTCCAAGGGGCAAGGAACACAGGCATGAACCCCCTTCCAGCCCCTACCTGGCGTGTGCCGTTGACTGCCTTGGAGCGTTTGAGGGACCAAGCAAGGTACACATCACGTTCTCTGATCAGGGGCGATATGAGCTGCCAAACACAGGAAAGCAGGCAAGCGGTGAGCAAACAAACGATTGCTGACAGCACAGGGAGCATGAAGCTCAGGGAAGAGACGGAAAGCGGGCGTCACGCAAATGAGTGCTTGCTGAAATTCTAGAGAGGGGCCATGCTTGCCTTGCTGTTGGATTGAGGCTCGCCCTGCTGTTGTGTTGAGCTTATGTGTGTTTGATCGAGGCCTGCTGTTGGATTGAGAGATGCGGTGAGCTGAAAATGCAGAAGCATGTCGTGCAGGACAGATGATGTTTCGCAGATAACCCAAATGTGGACAGGAAAAAGTCTTGATGAGCTTTGAACTATGGTGCTAAGACCAGCACACCCCAGACATGCCATTGGGAGTGACTACCACAGCCAAGTGGCCAAAGCAGCAGGGATAACAGAGCTGACAGAAACTGACACAGTGCACAGAGAATGGCACAGAAGAAGTAAAGGAAAAAAGGCCTATTCCAGCCAAAAAGCCACATGTTTAAGGAGTGGTTCCCTACCGAGCAAGCTAGTAAGGGTCTCAAACCTGAGCTAGACAAAGCTAGCCTAGGAGAAATCCAAAAACAGGGCTAAGAGTGCACAGAGAATGGCATGCAGGGGTCGAATTGGCTATTTCTATACACACATGCCATGCGTTTCCACCCTGCTCAGAAATATGTGGAGTTCATGGCGGACAAAAAATGAAGGTGGCACACCCTACACAGGAGAGAGAAGGCTACATGGGGATGACACATGGGAATGACACAATTTTACGCACTGAAGGTTGCGGTGTGCACAGGGCTTGACACAGAAGAAATACAGCTACGAGGGAACAACAAAGTTGAAACACTGCAGGTGACAAAGCTGACAGGAGAGGACAAGGTTCCCTGAAAACAAAGGTCACACACACACGCACATGCGCACAAACACACACAAACATCTGCACACACACACGCGCACTCACACACACACACACACACACACACACACACACACACACACCTGCGGATACTTGCTGCCCAATGCGCCCATCAGCGCACTCAGCGCATCATCTTGCATGAGCCGCGAAATCATGGCCTCATCTATGGCCTGCGTAAGGGAGGGCAGGGCATCCGTCCATACGCATAGTATCACAAAACGTATTTACACACGTGATAGCCCTGTTTTATGGCACACATGACATGCATTGCGCATTGTCTTGCATGAGCTATGCAATCTCCACTTCATCTCAAGCATGACTCATCTCAAGCATGAGCATGGACCGTAGGGCAAAAGCATGGGACAGCCCTCTAGCTTTTGCTCGGACCCGGTCACTTGATTTTTTCATTTCTTTGTCAGCCCTGTGCAGGGCGTGGCTTGCATTGCACCGCGCCATAATGCATGAGATGCACCACCATTTACTCATCTATGCTTTGCGCTCATCCTAAGTGATCGTGGCACAAATGTGATCCCCACCCGTAATCATGCGTAATTCCATTGTGGATTCCATGCGTAATACCATTGTGCATTCCATGCGTCACTTCCTGGTGGTTGCACAGATTTTGTGCATTGTGTGGCATCAAGTGATCACCCAATCACGTACGGCTGTGTTAATTTGGTGCGCTAAATGCGTAAATTTGTAGTGGTTGCATAGATTTGGTGCATTGGGCGGCATCGAGTGATTACCTAATGACCTAGCCATTCTGGGTTGTGTGCCTGTGAATTGCTAGAAGTGATACACTGCCATTGCATGAAATACCCCTCTTTCTTGTTGAGTCAAGCATCCCAGACGGACACATCCCTAGGCGTCCTCAAACAAGGATAGCTTGCCCCTCTCACTGGCTACACACACACACACATACACACACACCTGTGCTTTTGCAGAAAGCGCAGCGGAGGCTAGTTCCGCGCAGAGCATAGCCCTGCTGGCCCAGGGCAAAGCAGACCATGCACGCTCCAGCGTGATTTCAATGGGCCGGTCTCCTAGCACGAGCTGCACAAGCGGATTTGGTGCTATCTTTATTTTTGTTGTCAGGCCCATAAAAAGATTGACCTAGCAAGCTCCAGGTCACGAGCACCAAGGGTCATGAGCACACAGGCGTGGCATGATATGGATACAAAAGGCTGATCTGTGGGACCAGGGCGTGGCATGGTCATGAGCACAAGAGGGCCATGAGCAACAAGGTATGGCATGGTCATGAGCACGAAAGGCCAAGGCACTGATCCCCAGTTTGCACACCCTCAGGGGTATACTATGCTTCAGGCATACAACAGAGACAGCACATTACTCGCCTCCCTACCCCCCTCCACTCCCCACCCTGCACAACTGCGCTTCCACAGGCACTTGCTTCGAACGCAAACCTCAATGATAAACCCCCACAACCAACACCTGCACCTCCACATGCACTTGCATCGAAAAAACCACAAAGGCAAAACACACAAAAAAAGCACAGAGACTCACACCTGCGCCTCCACATGCACTTGCATCAAACACAAACCTCAGAGATAAAACATCAAGATAAAGCACAGAGACTCACACCTGCGCCTCCAAAGGCACTTGCATCAAACATGAAACGGAAAGACAACACACAAAAAAAGCATTAAGGCTAAACAGCTGTGCCTCCACACCCACCTGACACTCAGTACAAAAGAGGTGACACCCCCCCCCCCTATGTCATGGATATGCTCCTTCCCGGTTTTCTTTCTCAAATCTAAACCTGCCAACCATTATACTTTCCATTAAGTATCATGTTCAGCAAAATGATGAAAATCAGAGGACCCCAGATCACTGTAAGTGCCCGTGGAGGCACAGGTGACTTTTTTGTGCTTCCTCTTCAATGTTTTGCCAAAAATACCACAGAGAGCATAAAGACTAAGATTAACACCTGTACCTCCGCAGGCACTTGCCTGAAATACATACCACAAATATAAAACACTTTACCCCCTTTCCCCCCAACTCCCCTCCCCCCTCCCACACACACATAGCTGTGCCTCCAAGGCTTCTGCACCCACACCCACACCCACACCCACACGCCCACACGCCCACGCCCACGCCCACACCAACACACCCACAACCCCCCCCCCCCACACACACCTGTGCCTCCACGGCCTCTGCCGCTCGTCTTGCCGCCAAGAACTCCCCACCCCCCCGCACGCCCAGCGCCCCTGCTGTCCTCTTGGTGAGAGAGGACAGCAGCAAACGCAGCAACAGCCCACTCTGCCCTCCCAAGGATGCACTGCAAGCAGACACATAGGACACAAGTACTTGGGTCAATCAAGCCTTCAGGTTTTACAATGCGAGGATGTACTGCGAGCAGGTACTTGAATTTTGAGCACTCAGGTCAATCACATACTCAGACCATCTAATGTGAAGGGAATTTGCAAGCCATCGGGATGCACTGCAAGAAGATACAAAGGACACAAACACTTAGGACAATCGAGTACTCAGGTAATCTAGCGTGAAGATGATGCGCAAGCTATCAAACAATAAGAGGAAAATTATGAAGGCAGTCACTGTGAAAACACCCTCCATGTCAAGAGAGAAAAGGAAGGATACCTGGGGCCAAGGCACCGTGTATCCACTCGACCATCAGAAGAGAGAGAAAAAAGAAGTCAACGGAGACCAGAAGTGCACAAATCATCAAATCAACTCAGGCATTTTCAAGTCTAAATCGTATAAAATGTTGCTGCCCACTTTTGCACCCTCACACAAACAAGTCAACCCTGGCACGCACACATAAACCCACCCTGGCAACCATACACACAACACTGCTGCAGCTTTTGCCCATTTTGGTATCCACATACCACCCCATTAAGCCTAGAAAACAATGCAAGCAAAAGACAGGCTTCAGCAACACATAGGCTAAGCACACAATGAGGCCAGAGAAAAATGAGGAGACTGCGTAGTGCCCTAAAAGAAACATTGAATACAAACATCAGCCGCAGCAGCAAGTGCAGGATCAACTCTGCCCTTTAAAAGGATGCACCATGAGCTGCTTTTGAAAACAATCACCTGCTGAGGCTAAATTTTCTGCATATCGTGCACACACACACACACACATACAGAGCTTTCCCGCACACACCTCCGCTGCAGCGCTCCAAGCACCCCTCCATCACTGCTGCTGCCACTCAAGCTCAGCAGGTTGCGGCTGGCCATGCCCACGCCCAGGGCGTTACTTGTCACACTGCCTTGGGGGCCATCAAGCCCTGGGAACAAAGGAGTGCAGCAGAAAGGGTATTTTCTGGCTTGGCAGGTTGCGGCTGGCCATGCCCACGCCCACCACCCTGCTTGCCTCACTGCCTTGAAAGTTGCTGAGCTCTGCTAGCAACAAAGGACAGTAACACTGGAAAAATCAAGGACAAGCGATGGAGAGAAACAAGGGCAGCATGCGTCGCTTGCCCTGCTCTTTTGGTGAGTTTTGAGCTTGGCAAACAAGGAGATCAGAAATAAAGCTCACAGACACCTGTGCAAGGCTTTGGCTCCTACAAAGTTGCTGAAGTTCTGGCACGTGTACACTAAAAGGCCATTTCAACCAATTGGCTATCCAAGCTGCATCCGCTGCTGCACTACTGACTAAGGCTGAGCGGTGTGCACTGAGAACCTAGGCGACAGGGGCTCTCAGGTGCACACCCAAAAGACACTTGTTGGCCACTCAGGCTGCTCTGCCTGGTGCGAGTAGGGAAATCAGCTTGACTCTTAGTTTTTAGCCAAGTCTAAGAGAGGAAAAAAACAGAACACACAGAGGCACCACTGAACTATTGTTAGGGCATTGGTCATCGCAATACCCAGTACCTTGCCCCGGCTTAAAAGAAACATTACATCGGATGCACTTCTCTTCTCGCAACCACACAAACAATCCTTCTTTGTAGCAGCTGCACTGGCACTGCCTGAGGCATCTATGCCATCCCTTCATACACACATGCAAAAAAAAAGGATCAGACATCCGCACCTCCTGCCCTGTCCAGTGGAGGCAGCTGCACAGCTCCTTGCAAGCTGCCACCATCACCCCCGCTGCCCAAAGCACCACCACCGCTACCACTGCTACTGCTACCGCTGCTGCTGCTGCTGCCGCTGCTGCTGGGCACCAGCGGCTGTTGCTGTTGCTGTTGCGGCTGTCGCTGCTCCTGCTGCGGGTCTGAATCAGCCATCGCTGCTGTCCTGCTCCTACAAAGCTCCACAACCACATTCTCTGGACGCACGGCCTGCAGGGTATGCAGGGCAACCTTGTCCCTAGCAACTATACAGCATTGCTTTCCACCCCGACGCACAGGCTGCACAAGTCAATGCTTTGTGCCTGGACGTACAGCCTGCAGCGTATGCAGGGCAACCTTGTCCCTAGCAACTAAACAGCATTGCCCTCCACCCAGATGCACAGGCTGCACGAGTCAATGCTTTGTGCCTGGACGCACAGCCTGCAGCGTATGCAGGGCAACTTTGTCCCTAGCAACTAAACAGCATCGCTTTCCACCCAGATGCACAGGCTGCACGAGTCAATGCTTCGTGCCTGGACGCACAGCCTGCAACACAAGCAGGGCAACCTTGTCCCTAGCAAGCACACAGCATTGCCTTCCACCCAGATGCACAGGCTGAACGAGTCAATGCTTTGTGCCTGGACGCACAGCCTGCAGCGTATGCAGGGAGACCTTATGCCCAGCAAGCATACAGCATTGCTTTCCAAACAGGCGCACAGGCTGCACGAGTCAATGCTTTGTGCCTGGACGCACAGCCTGCAGCGTATGCAGGGCAACCTTATCCCTAGCAAGCACACGGCACTGCTTTTTGCCCAGGCACACAGGCTACACAGATGAACATGCTCTGTCTGGACGCACAGCCTGCAACACAAGCAGGGAGACCTTGTCCCTAGCAAGCACACAGCATTGCCTTCCACCCAGATGCACAGGCTGCACGAGTCAATGCTTTGTGCCTGGACGCACAGCCTGCAGCGTATGCAGGGCAACCTTGTCCCTAGCAAGCACATAGCATTGCTTTCTGCCCAGACGCACAAGCTGCACAGGTTAACATGCTCTGTCTGGACGCACAGCCTGTAGCGCACAAAGGGCAACCTTGTGCCAAGGCAATGATAAAATGAATGACGGCAAAATACATCGTCATTTTAAGCATGATTGCTGCACCACCTCAACCTCAAAGCCATAGCAAAGCAGATAGCTGAGTGTGCAGCACAGAGCGTGGCGACAAGATCAGGCATGTGCGCGCGGTTGCGCGCACGCGTGCACACAAACAAAACACACATCCAAGACACACACAGGGTGTGCGTGTGCACGGAGAGAACGGAGCGTGGCCGCTGAATCCAAACAGCTGAGGCAAATTTTCATGCGCAAAAAAGCAAACCTGCTCCGCCAAGCCTACAATGTGTGAACACAAGGTCTTACTTGGCAAACCCAAAGACATGCTTGCAGCTTTATTACTTGTTCACAACATTGTCTGGAACCACCTTTGCTTATTTGATGTAGGCAGAGTTTCCTCTGCCTCCGTGTTTTTTTTTTCTAGAACCACAGCCCCAAGTGCACTTAACGCGGGTAGCTTTTGAGCCATGCCTGATTACATGGCATGATACCACAGCAACTCATAACAGGACACAATCCATAACAACTTGATTCTAAGTCACTGCTCGCATGTGCTGAGGCTACAATGAACACAAGCTCAGCCCAGTCTTTTGAGCAGGGCACACCTGGATGACTTGATCCACGTCAGCAGCTGATTGGCTGCTCACATGTGCCGTGGCAACGATGAACACGCGCTCAGGCTCCCGGTACCCATCCTCCCTCCTTTCCATGTACCCACTGCTGCGTTGCCACAACACGAGGACACCTGCGCACGCCACAGCAGTGCATGCCGTGGTTAGGCCACCTGTGCCCTTCACATCAGCGCATGCCTACATCACACTCGCTGCTGCAATGCCTGAACATGAGGACACCAAAGTGTTTCAAAAGAGTGCTTGCCCAACTCGATCCCGTTGCTGGAGAGCCAAAACATGGATACACCTGTGCACGCCACACCGGTGCATGCTCGAGTTGGTCTCAGTGCTGCAGGGCCACAACAGGAGGACAACTTTGACGGGAGGACAACTTTAACTTTGAACGCCACAACGGAGGACTTTGACAGGAGGACAACTTTAACTTTGCACGCCACATTAGTGCGTAGCCGAGCTAGTCTGCCCACACAAGAGTGCATAGCCAAGGAAGGCTGACCACACGTGTTCAGGGATGGAATGCTCCTCAAAAGCACCCCGTGGGTGTGCCCAAAAGCGGCCAGGCATCACATGGCTCACACATGAAAGCGATGCCCAGCTCGCGCACACAAGACAGAGATGCGGTGTCCGCCCTGTCTTCATTAGTGGCAGCAACTGCTGTGTCAGCTGCAGCACCCCCAGCTGGATCGACAGCTGTGGTATTGATCCAACTGGCAATGCTGGAGGGGCAGCAGGTGTGCTTACAACAAAGTTTGGCGGTTAGAGGATGAGCCTCAGCAACAATCCACATGCCTCAGTTAACCAGTGGATAACACACACTCTTGTAGCATTGGGGCGCGGTCGCAGTGTTAGCGCAGGTGATGGCAAGAGATATTTATCTTTTTGGCACGCTTAAATGCCTATTTTCTCTGGGGAAATGGCTTCAATTCAGTATCTGACCAACAAGCAAGGCACCTCTGTCAACCAGCGGCTGCAGGTACTCTCAAAGCATTTGCAGCCATCAAGCTTGAGCACATGACACACACACACACCACAAGGCACCCACTGCCGCCCGCTAGCAGCAGCAACGATACAAACTCTTGCAACATCAAGACGCGGTTGCAGTGGTAGCGCAGGTGGTAGCAAGCCCTGGCAACAAGCCACGCACCTCTATCAGCTAGCAATTACAGCACAACACACTCGTGCAGCATGAGGGCATGGTGGCAGTGGTAGCGCAGGTGGTAGCAGGCAAGCCCCAGCAACGAGCCATACACCTCTGTCAACCAGGAGCAGCAAAAACGCACACTCTTGCAGCATCAGGGCGTAGTTGAAGTGGTCAAGTTTGTAGCAAGCAAGCCCCTAGCAACAAGCCCCGCACTCTTTCAAGCAGCGGCAGCAGCAGCAGCAGCAGCAATAACACACACTTTCCTAGCACCAGGGCATGGTCGCAGTGGCTAAGGTGGTAGCAACAAGGACTAGCAACAAGCCCCGCACCTCTGTCAACTAGCGGCAGCAGCTGCGGGTACTCTTGCTGCACCACAGCACGCGTGGCAGCTGATGTGGTGGCGCGAAAATCATAGCCTGGAGGGGGTCCATCCAGCAGCGCACGCTTCTTTACCACCTCTGTGCCTGCAAAGCAACAATCACCAAAATGAAACTGTAAGCAATTGCATGCTCCATGACCATGCCTTGCCTTGCCTTGAATACTGGAGGCAAACAGCTCAGAGTAGGTCTGACTCCGCTCGTCTGTTAGAATGGCAGTTACCCCGTCTTGGCAACAAATGAGTAGGGATCAGTGTTTGCCTATTGCGCTGTATGGCGCTGGACAATGTGGGGATGTATGGGCCATCCCTACGCATGAGTGAATTGACTTCAAAACGGCAGGCATCCTAAACCAAACTTACGATCATCATCTGGTACAGCAGGCACCGCGACTCAGAATCATGTTGGTTCTCTTCCACGGTGGCACCACATCTTAATCTGTGTTGATGGCCCTGCTTTCAGCCTGAAGTGCAAGTGATTGCCTGGACCTTTGCACTTTCTGTGACTTGATCCTCTGCACACCCTGTGATCTCTGCACCCTTTGTGACTCCTGCCCTTCTTGTGGTATCTGCACTTTGCGTGACTTCATCCTCTGCACACCCTGTGATCTCTGCACCCTTTGTGACTCCTGCCCTTCCTGTGGTATCTGCACTTTGCGTGACTTCATCCTCTGCACACCCTGTGATCTCTGCACCCTTTAGACTCCTGCCCTCCCTGTGGTATCTGCACTTTGCGTGACTTCATCCTCTGCACACCCTGTGATCTCTGCACCCTTTGTGACTCCTGCCCTTCCTGTGGTATCTGCACTTTGCGTGACTTCATCCTCTGCACACCCTGTGATCTCTGCACCCTTTGTGACTCCTGCCCTTCCTGTGGTATCTGCACTTTGCGTGACTTCATCCTCTGCACACCCTGTGATCTCTGCACCCTTTAGACTCCTGCCCTCCCTGTGGTATCTGCACTTTGCGTGACTTCATCCTCTGCACACCCTGTGATCTCTGCACCCTTTGTGACTCCTGCCCTTCCTGTGGTATCTGCACTTTGCGTGACTTCATCCTCTGCACACCCTGTGATCTCTGCACCCTTTGTGACTCCTGCCCTTCCTGTGGTATCTGCACTTTGCGTGACTTCATCCTCTGCACACCCTGTGATCTCTGCACCCTTTGTGACTCCTGCCCTTCCTGTGGTATCTGCACTTTGCGTGACTTCATCCTCTGCACACCCTGTGATCTCTGCACCCTTTGTGACTCCTGCCCTTCCTGTGGTATCTGCACTTTGCGTGACTTCATCCTCTGCACACCCTGTGATCTCTGCACCCTTTGTGACTCCTGCCCTTCCTGTGGTATCTGCACTTTGCGTGACTTCATCCTCTGCACACCCTGTGATCTCTGCACCCTTTAGACTCCTGCCCTCCCTGTGGTATCTGCACTTTGCGTGACTTCATCCTCTGCACACCCTGTGATCTCTGCACCCTTTGTGACTCCTGCCCTTCCTGTGGTATCTGCACTTTGCGTGACTTCATCCTCTGCACACCCTGTGATCTCTGCACCCTTTGTGACTCCTGCCCTTCCTGTGGTATCTGCACTTTGCGTGACTTCATCCTCTGCACACCCTGTGATCTCTGCACCCTTTGTGACTCCTGCCCTTCCTGTGGTATCTGCACTTTGCGTGACTTCATCCTCTGCACACCCTGTGATCTCTGCACCCTTTAGACTCCTGCCCTCCCTGTG